>QEPC01001717.1:2796461-2840721 GCA_003113815.1 Sphenodon punctatus | reverse complement strand
ACACTCCATGAAACTCATGGGTGGCAAGTTTAAAACAAATAAAAGAAAATATTTTTTCCCTCAGCATATAATTGGGTTGTGGAATCTACTGCCAGAGGTTGTGGTAAGGGCCAGTACTATAGCTGAGTTTAAAAGAGGTTTGGACAAGTTTCTGGAAGATAGGTCCATTAGCAGCTATTAGCCAGACAGGATCAGGGAACATGGCGGGACCTGGGGGAAAACAACAGGGAATGGATCCCCCATTGTGACCTTTTGGGTGCTTCTCCCAAGCCACCGTGATTGGCCACTGTCAGAGACAGGATGCTGGGGTAGATGGACCATTGGTCTGACCCAGTATGGCACTTCTTATGTTCTTACCACTTCCTGTGCTCCTTGACTAGTTCTTGTTCTCTGACATTCATTGCAAAGAGTTTGCATGCAAGAGTCTGACTCTATCAAGTAGCAATGGTGTTGTGCGATATGATTATCCTGAAACAAGTTTCAATCCCTTATACGTTGTTTCCCATCAGTTCCTTCCTACGTCTGAATGACCACAGAGGTGCCACCAGAGTGCTGGAGTACTCCTTCGTTCCATGTTACTTCCCGTTTGTTGTTATCACAAGAGCATTCTTCCATGCCCTTTGCATTGTGGGAAATACCAAAGGAAGTAGGAATGGGGATAGATCGTTGAAAGGCATGCCAATCAGCAGTTGTGTGATACATTACTACAGGATAAAAAGGACACAGATTAAGGAACACGTGGTGAGTTTGCAAGAGGGAAGGATGTTTGTGAATGAGTCCTTACTTTCAGAAGACTCCAGACATGATTTGAAGACTATCTGTGATGGAGAATTCTTTGCTAATCTGTTCGTCCTCACCATTAAAAAAATAAAAATAAAAATGATGCCCAATTTCCAATTCGAATTTGGCCGGGTTTTGATTCTTGTTATGTCTTCCTCTGTTAGGATGAACTGCTTTCTAGAACCCCATACTTCCTCCTTATGAGCATACTTATATGCTATAATTGAGCCATACTTTAATCATCTTTTTGATAAGATAAAAAGACTGAGCTCTTTGAATTTTTCAAGGCTTGTTTTCCGACCCTGGAATCATTAAGGATATACGAAGCTGCTTAACTGAATCAAACTAATGGTCCATCTTAGCCTAGTATTGTCAAAATGTGACACAGCAGCAGAGATTCAAATCCAGCTCTCCAGGGTTGCTGGCAGAGGCCTCACCCAGGCGTGCTACCAGAGGACCTGAATCAGAGATGCCAGGGATTGAATTTGGAACCTTGGCAAAGCATGTGCTCTACCACCTGAGCCACGGCCCACCCATACCATCTTAGCCAGAGCCCACCATTTTGGTAGCTCTTCTCTGTACCTTTGTCCAATTTTTCATTAGTCTTTTAAAAAAGTTGGCACCAGAACTAGAAACATGGCGGCAATAGTGGTCTTGCCAGTATTGTATGCAGAGGTAAAATCACATCCTTTACTGCTTTTAAAACATTCAAGGACTGCAATAGGCCTTTTTGCCACAGCTTTATTCTGGAAGCTCATAGTCAGTTGTTTGTTCCCTTGCTCTAAATCCTTTTCAGAGTCACGGCTTTGCTTTCCAAGATACTCCCATTCTGTGACTGTGGCCTACATGTCTTTTTCCCAAATGTATGCTCTTGTATTTGGCGAGGTGGCTTACGCAAGTTAAAACAAATAAAAATATATTAAAATATATAAAAAGGGGGGAGGGTGTTACAAAGGCAATAAATACAATAAAAAGAGGTAAGGCCCACTGGCTAAAAATCCCACCCCCTATCCCTTTACCTCCCCTCCTCGAAAGACCTAGATGAACAGCCAGGTCTTACAGGCCCAGCGGAAGGCCAACAAGCTGAGAGCCAGGCGAGCCTCCTCTGGAAGGGAGTTCCACAGCCACGTTGCGACCACCGAGAACACCCTCTCCATTGTGACCTCCAAGAAGGCACCCCCGGCAAATCGCAGAGATCGTTCCAGGGCCCGGGGAGTGAGGCAGTCTCTCAGGTAGGAGGGGCCCAGGCCGTGTAGGGCTTTAAAGGTCAACACCAGCACCTTGAATCGGGCCTGGAACACTATCGGCAGCCAGCGCAGAGCCCAGAACACTGGTATAATGTGCTCCCTATGGCCTGTCCCCATCAGGAGGCAGGCCGCAGCATTCTGCACCAGCTGCAGCCTCTGAATCGTCACCAAGGGCAGCCCCACGTAAAGCGTGTTGCAGTAATCCAACCTAGAGGTGATGAACGCATGGATGAGGTTGCCCAGGTTGGATAGCCCCAATTTACCCAGCAATGCTTCAGCTGGCCCAGAAACTCTTTGAGACATTGATCTTGGGAAGAATGATTACTCTATTGAAAGGATAGCTTTGTGTTACCCCCAAATTGGAGTTATGCCTGCATACCATATTCAGACACAATAGTACTAAACGTTAGAGGTCAGATTTTGCTTTCAGTTACAGTTATAACACAGGAGATGATCCGCTGAAAGAAAAAGATTCTGATAGTGTAAAGTGGGTGTAATAGAATGAGTGTAGCCGGAGGGGGCACTGGTGTCTCTTTGGGGAACTAGCTGGGGTGTCCCGACCCATGCAATAACCCTGACGTACTCTCTGGGTTATGCTATGTGCCAAACAAGGGCCTGGCTGATAGATGAGTTAGGGCAGATCCTGGGTAAGTAGTATTTCAGGCTTGTGGTTCATTCTGGGTTATTTCAGTAAGCTCCAGGTGCCCACATAAGCCTAGGGAGCCTTGTTTAGGTCTGGCCTCCAATTTCCCCTCACAACTAGCCTACACCACCACAGACTTTCAGGGTTTTCACCATCTTTTGGGGTTCTAAGCCCCTAACACAGTCTATATAGTCCCCTTCTTGGGAGGACAACAAGGGCAGATCCTGAGTTCCAGTGCTGTTTGGCTTTTCTCATGGTGTCTCTCTGTCTGTATGAGTCTTGCCTATGAGACTCTTTATTTTGGCTGGCCCTGAGAAGAGCTCTCCCTCGAGATCCTTACTCTAGTCTGCAAAGGCTCCAGCACAACTGAGAGACTTGCTTCTATCCTCCCATTGGCCCTTGGGGCTTGTTTAGCCTCATTGGTTCTTATTGCTGTCCTTTGCCAGTTGGTGCCGGTGTCTTTTTTGCACCAGTGGATGTTGCAGTCCTCTTTTTGCTTAAGCACCCGTTCTTTTCCTGCAGGCCCTACTTGCTCCGTGCTAGAATGAGAATCATGCTATTTGTGTTTTTTCAAGCTCACTGTGATGACAAACTACTGAACAACATACAGCTAGCGAAAAAATTCTCTGTCATTCCCATTGTCGCTGTTGGTTTCTGTTGTTTGTGCCATTTGGTCCAGAGAAGTTGGTTTTTTTCCCTTCATCTGGATTACTCTTAGAATATATAAGGAGAGCTTCACAAATTACCCAGGTTAATTGTGATCAGTAGCTGGGATCCTACTGTGGCATTTCTTTCCAATGAATCATCATTTGCTGTAGTTAATAGGTCAGGTGCCTGACTAGTCAGTTTTTTGTTTGTTTTCCAAATCATTTCTTCTTGATTGCACAATTGCAATTTTGGCTAAAAGCACAGAGAGCCACAATAGTAACAAAGCGGTGAAAGTTTCTTAATAATGAAAGCAAGCGAACAGTACACACATGGTACTGGCAACACAGCTCTAAAAACAATAAAATAGAGCCAACTTCTACCATCCTGAGCAGCACTTAATTCTGGAGATAGTGCAATTGTACTAGGTCTGCTGTCAGTATCTTACTGTTCTGCCAGTAAGTGTGGCAGAATTGGGTGCCTAGAGATCTTTTAATCTTTCCAAACACCAGGCATTTAAGCACTAGAAATTTGACTACACTTGAGCTCTTAAACAGAGCGTTTAACTTGTGAGAATAATTATTTTGAAAATATTATACCTTACCAAAGCCAAAATACTACTTTTCTATATCTGCAGGGCCATCCTGCCTAGTTTATAATATTGTGATAAACATTTCCTTTACTGTAGCAGGCATGCAGAACCCTCCTAGAATCAGAGAACACTAAAGCTTTAGAGCTGGGGTCCCCTAGTGTCATGGGCTGCTTGGGATTGGGGTCCAGGTGAGTCACAGAGGGTGAAAACAGACATGACGTTAACCATCCTTTAACTACCCTTGGTGCTGATTTATGCATATTGCAGGGCTGTATTGGTGCCCTATGAAGCCCTGCAACATGCATAAATAACCACCAAGGGTGGTTAAAGGGTGGTTAACGTCATGTCTGTTTTCACCCTGTGTCACAGAGCTGGAAGTGACCTCAAGGGTCACCACTGCAGGTCCTGCCACACCCCAACTTTCTGCACAGAAAAATCCCACCACTAGCTACCAGTAGACACTGGGACCAACCAGAGCACACTTATGCCCGAAATAACAGAGAACAATTTTCAAAAAAGAAAGGTTCAGATGTCCCAAGCCGCTGACCCACACCCATGCTGCAGGGGAACCCTCAGAGGTGTCTGCCAATCTGCCCAGAGGGAAAATTCCTTCCTGACCCCAAGTATGGCATCAGTTAGACCCTGAGCATGCATGCAGGCCCCACCAGTCAAGCACCTGATAAACAATGATAGTAGGCTTCAGAATGCCCCAACAGCCCCAGATAACTTTGATTCTTCAGGAAGAAAAGAAAGAAAGAAAGAAAGAAAGAAAGAAAGAAAGAAAGAAAATGTATTCGGGGGAGGGGGGTTTCCTCCTGTGGCATCAGATAAAAGAACCCTCAAGTTATTTGTCATAAATTTTTCCAACTCCGTTTTAAAGCTATTCAGATTCTTTGCTCCTACAACCACCCCTGTACACTTATTCCAGTAGTTCACTGCTCTGATTGTTAAAAACCTTCTTCTAATTTCCAGCCTAAATTTATTTATAACCAGTTTGTATACATTAGTTCTTGTACCCATGCTCACCTTTAGTTTGAACAAATTCTTCCCTTCTGTTGTGTCATCTCCCCTGATATGTGTGCAATGTAATCATATCTCCCCTCAGCCTTCTTTTTGATGGTCTGAATAAGCTAAGCTCTTTTAGCTTTGTCTCACAAAGTAAGTCCGCCATTCCTCTGATCATCGTGGTAGCTCTTTGTTGCACTTCTTCCAGTTTAAGTTAATCCTTATTAACACTGGTGACCAAAACAGAACACAGTACTCCAGATGCAGTCTTACCAAATATACCTCCCTATCCCTATTTGCAGTACCACGCCTAATACATCTCTGGATAGCATTTGCCTTTTTTTACAGCTGCATCACATTGATGACTTAGTCATTTTATGGTCAGTTCTAACCCACTAGTCCCTCTCCTCCTCTTTTATGCAGAATTGAAGTCCACATGAGTTGGTGCTAGGGTTGCCATGTATGCAAATCTTTAGAGAACACTTATGAGAAATACAGGGTGCAGGGCTGCATTAGAGCCAATGCGGCCCTGTATTTCTCATTAGTGCCCTCTAAAAATATTCATATATGGCAACCCTAGTCGTCAGTGTAGGATTGGGGTTGAGGAATTCAGGAACAGGCTGGGGGCCAAACATGGACCACAGGAAGTGGGAATGGCAGGCTGGCACGCTGGACCAGCAAGAAGCAAAGGACAGGCAAATGGGGGCAGAAGGACCAGTTTCTGGGCAGAAGACATAAAGACAAGTTTGTGAACAGATCAGATAGGCAGAGAGTCCAGACAAAAAAGCAAACAGTCCAGAGTCAGTCCAAACATACACAGGGATCATGCGGAGGGAGAAAAGCCGATCCTAGGAAACAGGGAACAAGGCAGTGACAAGGAACAGGAGAATGACAAGAAACAGATGATCCACCTGGCTTCCTGTGGCTGCAAGCCTGCCTTTTTTATATGGCAAGCAACCAACCAGGAAACGGAGGGGCATGGAGCAATAGTGAGGAGGGGTGTGGCCTTTCTGGCACTGGGATGGCCATCAGTACAAACCAGAGCCAGCTGGTGACAGTGAGGAATCAGCCACCACCTCTAGGGCCTGCATCATGCCAGTTCAAGCCCTAGTCATTACATTAAAGGTCATTTATTTCAACTCCCATTAGGATTTACTGTGCCTAAACCATCCCTAACAGAGAGTTCTCCAGTCATCTTTTTTCTTTTTTTTTGGGTGCAACCAGATGTTTGCCCAGTCTTTTAAAAAAATTAATAAATCTCCAATTGTTTCCACAGATTCCTAAGCCGCTTGTTCCATTGCCCAATTGTTCTTAGAGATAGGAACTTTTTCCTAATTTTTTACCTAAATCTGCCTTCTTTCAACTTAAGCTTGTTGCCTCTTGTCCCATCTAAATGATCTTCAATTCAACACACCATTTCAATATATTATTTTGCTCTTTCATGACTCCTAACTAGGCTTACATTAAGGTGCTGGTGGTCATTAGCTAGTTAGTTGTGCTTTCCTTCCATTTGGTTTGTTTGACAAAAATCCAGATGTGAATTCAGGGTTCTTCCAAACACTCACAGTGAACTTCTTGTCCGGTATTTTGCGAGTACGGAGGCAAGACACATGCCACAGCAATCTTACAACTCATCCAATGAAATGGCATTCCCTACAGCTTGTGATCATGAGCGACGTATCAGAAGTGACAGTGGACTTCATTGGAGATAAATGCTTGCAATAGTCTGGCAAGGTTCAATATTGTTAGGTTGCAACAGTAATAATAAAAATGACAACTGAGTTCATGTTCTTCCACTTCACAGGAAGGTGAACAGTCTCCTTACAGTACCAGTGCCTTTCCATTGACCAACCAACAGGGGCGGATTGGCCATTGACCCCACTGGGAGGATTCCCGGTGTGCCGGGCCGGCTGGGAGGGCCAGTCTTGTGGTCTTTTTTTTTTTTTTTTAATTTTTTTTTNAGGAGGGAGGGCAAGACTCGTGGCCAGAGCACCACGCCGGCACCATGCTCCGGAGTCGGAGTGTGGTGCCGCCGTGGTGCTCAGAGTGGGCAGCCTGCACTTCTCTCGCTCGCTCACTCCCGGAAGTTGCTTACTTGCTTCCAGGAGGGAGGGCAAGACTCGTGGCCAGAGCACCACGCCGGCACCATGCTCCGGAGTCGGAGTGTGGTGCCGCCGTGGTGCTCAGAGTGGGCAGCCTGCACCAACTGCCTGCATCCACTTGTGTGGCAAGCAGGCATCACCTTTCCTCAGGCTCCTAAGGTAGTCATCTCTCTCTGCAGAGTTTCTGAGTTGTGTTCCAACCTAGGGCATGAGAAATAGAAGATGGTTGCCTGAACCTAGTTCTCCTGAGACATTGTATTGCTGCTGCCAAATTTTTAGGGTTGCTCAGGTTATGGTGTAATTTAGTTTTACTGTAAAAATGAAAATAAACTAATCAAAATATAGCCAGTTATAAGACCTGGATGTTTGAGACTTAGCAAACTGCTAACCTCAATAAACCAGCAAGTTCCACTTTTGCATATACCTCTATGACAAACATGTCTTTATACCTATAGTTTTCTGGGCCCGATTCAGGGTGTTGGTGTTGACCTATAAAGCCCTGCACAGTCTAGGCCCTGCCTACCTGCGAGACTGCCTCACTCCCTGGACTCTGGATCGGCCCCTGCGGTTATTGGGGGATACTCTCCTGGAGGTCCCCCGGGTACTTCAGGGGACAATGATGGAGAAGGTGTTCTCGGTGGCTGCACCGTGGCTGTGGAACTCCCTGCCAGTGGAGGCCCAGTTGGCCCCGGGTCTCCCTGCATTTTGACACCAATGTAAAACCTGGTTGTCCCGCCTGGCCTTCGGCGAGGGAAGGGGGTAGGGTGGTGGGTAGAGATTTGGGAAGGGGGTGGTTGGTTTGGGTTTTTTGGTTCCATTTGGGTCAATTTAAATGATAATTTATTGTTTTATTGATGATTGCTACTGAAAGTTTCACGAATTTGTGAGCTGCCCTGAGCTGCATGCATAAGGTGGGATATAAATACTTTGAAATAAATAAATAAATACCATTTAGGCAGGAAAATACATATTTTATTCATTATCTTCAGATTTAACAAGCTGTGGCAACTTCTCCTGATTTAGCCTAAACACCCTGGCTGTGTCTTCCTAGTGAGAACCCTCGCAGCAGGGCAGCTGGAAATGACACCCGTAACAAGGACTGAGAGTGAAAGATTCCAGCATTATTTTAGCACTCTGTGCTAAATGCTAAAATGATCATTTCATAAGTGTTAGTACATGACCCCCACACAACCAGCTTGTATACTCCTTGCTTTTCCTTTGGCCAATGGCAAACAGATGTTTTAGTGAGACTGGAGGCAGCTAAACTGGTGTGGTGTCACTTACATTGCTATGTCTGTGATGCAAACCATAACATAGGGAAGGTCAGATACACATTACTGTAAGATAAACACTGTGTTGTTGGCACAGGTTGGCTGCGAGGAAAGGGGATCAGAGACGTTTATAAATCCCCCCAGACGGTCTGTGTTCAATGCCTATTCTGCCTATTCTTGTGTGATCTTAAGCAAGCCTATCTCCTATTGCTGTACCCCAACTTCCCATCTGTAAAATAGGGAAAATACTTCCATTGCTGAGTGTTGTTTATGTTCAGCTGTTTGCAAAGGCAATACTTGAGATGATTCTCCTATTGTGGAGGAGAACTTGATATGATAATGTTGCAAGAAAAATGAATGGGAAACATCAGATTATCAGGATAAAGGTAGGTTTTATTTTTCTGTAGCTTGACTCTTCCGCTACTTTCAAATCATTATAAACCAAAGAGAGATTGTACTGGTGTTATTTCAGTATAGTAGGTGAGGGTCAGGAGTAATCAGATGGTAATACTTCCCAAGCTGTTGCAGGTACTCATTATAAAGCATGTTTGGAATCGTTCCCAATCAGATTTTATAAACAGGTTAAACAAATATGAATTTAATCACATACCCACTTCAGAGATTAAAGTAGTATAAAATACCGTATATTAGGGACATGCACTGTCTCCAAGTTTTGGCCTGACCTAAGTATATCAGATTCCATGACTAGCAAGAGAGACACGAAACAAAAATGAATTTAGCTGCTTCAGCTGATCTTGTGAAACGAGGACACTTTAAAAAAGGATAAGAGGCCTAATATTGTTGCAGCTCTTGTACAGACATAGTGTTCTTGTTTTTTTAAAAATGTATTTATTTTTTATTTTATCCTTTAACATGTTAACAAAATTACATTTATTTTCTTGGTTGCTGAACATGTGCCATTGTGTCCCCCCCTCCCCTACTCCCTCCCCTTCCATCAACTTCAGTGTTTGTTGTGCACTCCTCCAACTCTCCTCCTTCTCCCTTTTTCGCTAGTGTCAGTTTGGTCACAGATAGTGTTTAGTGGTACTCTGACAGATTCAGCACTAACCAATCTCATTTTATTACAGTCCATCTAGAGAGCCATTAATTATTATTATTATTATTATTCATAAACACTATGTGCGCTGTCACAGGAAGATTTCAGCTTCTTCCTTGCTCATGTTCTCAGCTTTCAAACTTAAACTGCTTGGCACAGGAGACTGTGTTTCTATCAGGGAGAATTCAAGCCAAGATTTTTCAAAAATGAATGTCTCCACATAAACACCACAATTAGGCAAATAAATGATCCAGGTTTCAAGAGTGCCAAGCACCATCGAAGTCAAGACCAAGTTTATTTAAATGTGAACCTAAGCGAGTGCCCATTCTTGAACATTTTGACTGGAGTAATAAAGATTCCTTTTGTGTTGGATCTTAGACTTTTCGGGTCTACAGAAGTGATTGAGGGGTCAAATGGTGGTCAGAGGACTGCCCACATTGACATTTGGCAAAATGGGAACATGTGGTGTGTCAAATGTTCAACTACTAGAAGCCAAAATAGTCTCTTCACAAAGGGAGAGTTCAGCATAAGGCATCAAATCACAGATTTGCAGAGCATACATCATCAATGAGCCTCTCCCTTGGCACACGCCTATATGAGTGAGGAGGAAGTTCTAACACACCATGCACATTTGGACTTTGGCTTGTCTGCTGACATCAGTACCAGTCAGTGGCAATTGTCATTGTTGTGCTTCTGCCAGGTGGTGCATTAGGCAACAGACTTGGTGCCACAAAATTAGAAATTCAATTTTTATTGAATATAGGATGGGCTCACAAATGTTTGATATACAGTATGTTATAAAATGGTTTAGTATGAATTCCAAGTCTAATGTATGACAGAGATTATTTTTCTTAAGTATGCTTTGTCTTGCATTCATCACTAGTCTCAAATTTACTAAAGATGTTCTTCTTGAAAAAATGTTCAAGACTTTTGAAAACGCCTATAAATCAACCTTCTTTTGTATTTTATCTATGTTCCTTAGGCCTTCAGTGGGAAGAGTTCAAAGCATTTTATTAGCATTTTTCAGTCCTACAAGGTGCTGTTTCAGGATGCTGCATTCATCAGTTTCTTAGAACGCTGACTAAGCCAAATCCTGTATGTGTGTCAAGTTTTAACCTATGGGTTTCTCTGTCTTGTGGTAATCTTTCCATTCCTGAGGGAGATTGGTCTTTAGCAAGGCCATAGCTGTCAGTTTATTCTGTTGTATTTCCCTGCTGTTTCTTCTGTCACATTTAAAAATACTGCATGTGTCTGTGTATTGTTTCGAAGAGTCAATCTAATAAAAAGCTGACTTTTCCCAGAAAGAATGCATTGAAAACTACAAGTGGACCACTGCAAAGCCAAAAGTAAACTCAAGTCTGCATGTCACCCACCTGTCACTTAAATGAAGTTGAAATTTGGCAAAATGGGAACATGTGTGTCATTTTTGTTGATGATTTCCAATAAAGTATATGGAAAGATTGTAACACCAGTCTTACAAAGTCACATGTCTTATGTACATCAGTTAGAATATATGCATGCATCAAATTACTCATGTAAGTGGGAAATTACCCATGCTTGCAAGACAAGAGCTTTGGATACACGTACTGCAGTTGGAGGGTGAAAGCTATGCCCCCTGCACTCCTCATGAATGACATGTAGCTTTGCATAATCATTTACCTCTTCATCCACCCATCTATTTATACTAACAATTAATATCCACATTGGTTGAATTCATTTTAAATTAAACTAGATGTGTGAGTTCTCTTAATTTTTCCTGTAAGGAATTGATGCATTAGAAAAGGGTGGACAGCCGGTGATCCCGTCTGTCTTATTTTTAATTTTTTTTATTGGGAGTAGTATTGCAGACTCAGAGAAACAAACACAGTCATTAGGTCTAATTAGGATCAAGTATTAAGCGCTGGTAGCTGAACTTGGTGTACTCGCAGTGACTGAGAAATTGTTTGTGACTAATGTGCTGTACTAGTAACACATGAAACATGCATGGTTGAATAAACCTGCACAGAGATTTTTCTTCCCCTTTTGGAATGTCTTTCATCTAAGTAGATGTTTTATGTGCTTAGCTACCATTTTATTTCCCCACCATTCTCGATTATCTGTATCAAAGTTATTTGGAGACAAAGTAGTTCAAATGGTATCATTGATTGGAGCAACGTCTGTTGGTGAGAATAAGCAAGCTTTTAGGCCACGCAGGGCCCATCCTGAGGCATGTAGCGTGGCCAGTCAGAAATATATAAACTGGACAAATGTAGTGTTGGCAACCCCACCATCTCATAAATTAAGAGACAAACTCTTAAAAATGAAAACATCTGGTATATAAATCACAAGTTGCTATTTTTTCAAACATAAACCATAAACTTAAACTACTTTGGTGGAGGGGGGGCTGCGCTTTCCTGTATCGTGCTTGCTAATGCCTGCTTCCTGCTAAGCCTCCTGGTTTCACAAGATTAGTGACACTACTTGCGAGATTGTGAGTGAAGCTTACAAAATTAATCTCTGGTGATAAATTCGAGAGTTGGTAATGCTTCAGCCCAAGGGGACCAATCAGGGGTGTGTTGTGTGCTTCCCTGATATCAGTCCCCCTGGAAACGGAGACTGGAAGAGACCTGCTCCCCTCTCCACTCAATAATTTATCGGGTCCCAGCTAATCTCTGAAGCAAGTAGCTGGGGACGCAGAGAGGAAGCTTAGCTCTCTGCAGAATGAAGAGGGAGTCATAGAGTAGCGAGCAGCCACCAGACCGGAGATCAGCAACCCCGCAGTAATCAGCCCTACTCCTGATCTTGTGAGATTAGTGACATTAATCAAGAGTTTTCGAGAGTGAGGCTTAGAAAATGCTTTTCTCACAATATATTTGTGAAGGTTGGCAAAGCTGCAAATGTAGGACAGGTAGATGTGAAGAGGCATGCAATGACATGGGTAGGAGTGGATAAGACAAGGTAAGTAGTCAGGGGGGTTAGATAGGGAGAAAAGGGAGAGAGGGAGGTTAGACATTTAAATACAGAGCTGTATATAGCTCAGTGGCGGCCAGTGGGTTCTGAGGCTGGTGGGTCTCTGGGTGGGGCCAGAAGTGGGCGGGCCCAGACCAATGGTAGGCAGGGTCAAGCCAACGGTAGGCGGGGTCGCACATTTATATGATCAATGGAATAGAACATGTTCAGATTTCTACTTTCCCAGATCAAAAAAAAATATAGATGTAGAATTCAGCTGTGGAAAACAAATTCAGCTTATCCAGTAATTCAATTTATGCAGGTTGTGTTTATGTGGATTCCACTGCACAGAATTACTGATATCCCCTGGTGCAGAGAAGTACCCCCAGATCTGCCCAGTGTAAAAAATGTTGGAATTTTATTAATGGTCAAAAAACCAAAAAAACAAAAGCAGCTTGAATTGTTAGTAGCAACAGCTTAGTAGTAATCAACACCTTGGAGATTGTTTCTAGATTAAAATAATCTACTTTATTGAGAAGTACATTGTGATAGGAAAGGCCTATCCCTAGGTCTTACTAGCTAGCTGCCACCAGCATGGTGGCCGGAGATGTTGAAGGTCAGAGAGAGAATTTAGGAATGGCGAAAGGTCAGGAAGAAGGAGGAAGTCCAATAGGAACTTCCTGGGCACATCCCACCTGGGAGGGGGCTTAGAAGCAGAGATCAGGAAAGGTTAAAGTGACACTCACATTAACTCACTATCTCTACTCCCAAATGCCCCTAGTAGTCATTAGGGTTTGTTGGTGCAAAAGGTGATGTCATCTGGAGCTGTTTTTCCAACAAAAACCAGACAACCCAAAACCTCTCTTAAAAAGAAAAAGCCAAACAACATAACCAAGTGTGCCCAATGTGCATGGAGGCAACAGGAGGACACAAAGAAGTCACAAAACTTTCCCCTCCATCTCCAAATCAGCCCAGGGTAAAACCAGGAAACACCAAACATTTAAAAAGAAAAAGAAAAAAGAGTTTTAGCAATACAACAACAGGACCAAGTGAGTCTACGGGTGATTTCAGACGTTACGGGGCCCGTTGGCCCCGTACCAAAATCACCCAATTTATTCCCCGCCGGAATCACCCCGTCAAGTCGTATCAGACGTGCCGGGGGGATCCCGGCGGGGAATCTGGGAAGGGGCGGGGCCACGTGGCGCAATGTGCAGCCACACGGCCCCGCCCCCTCCACGCACCCCGCTGACCTCCCACCGAGGAGATGGGCGGGTGGCAGGGCCAATGAGGCCGCCGCGTCGGACCGGATTCACCACGGCCCGGGATCCCACCGGTGATCCTGGGCCGTGGCGCGAGGCGCTGGGGTTCACCCCGGCGTGGAATTACATTCAACACGCGGCAGCCGCTGGTCCCTCCACTTCGGCCGCTCGCGTGGTGAATGTAATTCCACGCTGTAGTAACATCTGGGGGGAAACATCCGTTTCCCCCAACAGACGTGCCAAAATCACAGCCACCGCCCGGAATTGCGTGTGGTTGACTGTGATCTCGTAACGTCTGAAAATACCCTACATGGGGCAAACAAGGGGGAAAAAGCAGTCACATTCAAACCTTTCCCTTTCTACCGCCAAATCTGCCCAGGGTAAAACCAGGCAACGCTAAATATTTAAGAAGAAGAAAAGAGTTTTAGCAAAACACAACGCTGAGGACCAAGTGAGACTGTATGGGGCAAACGGGGGAGAAAGCAGTCACATTCATACCTTTCTCCTCCACTCCCAAATCTGCCCAGGGTAAAACCAGGCAACACCAAAACATTTTAAAAAAGAAAAGAAGAGTTTTAGCAACACAGGACCAGGTGAGCCTGCATGGGGCAAGCAGGGGGCACAAAGCAGTTACATTCAAACTTTCCCCCTTCATCCTAAATCTGCCCAGGTTAAAGCAGGCAACCCAAAACCTCTCTTTAAAATAATAACGATTTTTTTAAAATAGTACAACAGAACCAAGGGCGCTTTTAGACGAGACACTTTTAATGTGGTTTTGTAAATGCACATTTAAATAATGCGCATTTTTAAAAAAAGGTGTTGGTATCCCCTGATCATCAAAGGGGCTCAAAACCAGTTTGAAATCAGACAAAACCACATTCAAAACTGTTGTGGCCAATGTGCAGCAGGAGAGCAACAGGAGAGTACACAAAGAAGTCACAAACCTTTCACCCCCATCCTCATATCTGCCCAGGATAAAACCAGGCAACACCAAAATATTTAAGAAAAAGAAAAGAAAAGAAAAGAGTTTTAGCAACACAGGACCAAGGGTGGTTTTAAACGATCCCGCTCACAAGCGGGATCGTTCAATACCGCCATCGGGCACGCGCCTTCCTCTCTACGCCGTGTCTGATGTTCAGAAGAGCATCAGACACGGCGTAGAGTGTATGTGCGCATGTGCAATCTGGTAAGGAACCCGGAAGTGCGGTGTGAAGCCGGCACAGCGGCGATCCGCCTTGAAGGGGGCAGGATCGCCGGGCCGGCTTCACGTGGCGGAGATCCGGCGTTAGAGCGCGCCGGGGATTTAGACGAGCGGCAACAATGGCGGCTGATAAAGGGCTCAGCCGCCATTTCTGGCTCGTCTAAAAGAGCCCCAAGTGAGCCTGCATGGGGCAAACACGGGGTACAAAACAGTTACATTTAAACCTTTCCCCTCCACCCCCAGATCTGCCCAGGTTAAAGCAGGCAACCCAAAACCTCTCTTTAAAAAAACCAAAGCCAAAATAGAACCAATTGTGCAGCATGTGGGCAACAGGAAAGCACACAAAGAAGTCACAAACCTTTCCCCCTCCACCCCGCAAATCTGCCCAGGGTAAAACCAGGCAACCCCAAACCTCTCAGAACAAAATGAATATTTTTAGAAATAATATAGAAACAACAAAATAAACATCTTAGAACCAAACAAAAAACTTAAACCCCATTTTTTAAAAAAGAGCAGCCAAAGAAAGGCAAAGACCCCTCCAAAACTTACAGGAGTACAACGGTGCAAATCTACACACACACACCCAATCTGCACAGCAGCCCACCTCAACCCCAGGCCCTCCTCAATCTGCCCACAAGGGGAGTAGGGAAGCCAAAAATTTAAGGAGCCCAAGGCCCCTAACAGGGGCATTATTTAAAATAATTATCCCCATCTACCCACCCCCACCCCCAGGTCCCCAATCTGCCCATGACCCAGGGGAGAAAACTCCCCAAATTTAAGAGGAACCAGCAACCCCTCAACTTACAGACGGACTCCAGAGAAAAGCCCCAGCAGCCCCAGCAGACACTCTCAATCTCTCCCAGCCAGCCACGCGGAGAGTGCATGTATGCACACAGACTGAGGATGCCGGGTGGCCAAGCCAGCTGGCTCCTCTTCCTCCTCAGTGACGTGCCACTCTCCCCTCTCAAGGCGCCACTGCTGCTGCTTCTGGGCCTGGCTGGGACTGGGGGACGTTAAAGAAGACCACCCTCCCAGGCCATTCAAACAAGCAGGCAAATGGTTCCATAGGAACCCTTGCAGGCCCCTCACCCCAACCCCCAGGACGTTTTGGGTGATCACTCTAAGGAGTGACCCACCCGGCTCCTCCTCTGAGGCAGGCCTGCCTGTCCTGCTCTAGCCAGTGCTCTGCTCTCCAGGCAGCGCTCTACTACAGATGCGTCAGAGGCTTGGCTGAAGCATTCGCAAAAGTCCTGTTGGTTGCACAACACTTCTGCACATGTGCAAGTGGCTGACAGGGAAGCACGGTGCTGCAGCACTAGCAGCTGGGCCAGGCTGCCTGCAAAAAATTAAGAGAGTTGGGAGAGGGTTTGTTTTTTAAATAGGGGGTGCATGGGTGTGGGCTGGGGGGGGGGGCTGGAATGCAAGAAGGGCACCGCCTGTGGTGCCCCGGGTGGCCGGCCACCACTGCTATAGCTCAAATGAGCTGGGCAGTGCGCCACAGTCCCCATAGCGGGGGTGCACGTGGGGCTGGAGGAGCAACAGTACAGCCGGGTGGGTGAGTCAGCCCAGGGAGTGCATGGTGGCAGGAGCTCTAGTCTCCATAGAGGGGTCCACGTGGGGCTGGAGAAGTAGTGGGAGCAGTGTCACAGTCAGGTGGGTGAGTAAGCCTGGGGAGTGCCCTGGGAAGCTTCTGCCCCTGCACTCTCTCCAGGCTGACTCACTCACTCGACTCCCGCTGCTCCTCCTGTCCTGGCTGTGGCGAGGCTGGGAGAAGCAGTGGGAGCAGTGACCAGAGGAGCAGCTGGGTGGGTGAGTCAGCTCAGGGAGTGCATGGGTGGGGGCAGGAGCTTCCTGGGGCTTCCCGGAAAGACCCGCATTTTCAGGCATCTCGGCACCCGATGAGGGCTGGGTAAACCCGTTGAGTGTCCGCTGGTGGTGCCTGAGAATGCAGGTCTTACCCATGGATAGCAAATGCACTACCCACTGCATCCCTAGTTGTAGCTGCTTGATGATGCCATGTCTAGTAGTTGTAGCTGCTTGATGATGCCATGTCTAGTTTCCAGTGTGTGAGGGTAGGTGACAAGAAGAGGTATTAGAGGGGTCTTTCTTTCTGTGTTCTAACAGATTCTCTTAATGGATTTGTGTTATTTTTTAGACTAACCAATGTGCTGACTAGAGTGTGTGCAGAAGTTTATTATAAAATTATGAACCTATTTTGTTGATGAAGATTTCAAATCAAGTATATGCAGGGCCCCAATTCTTCTGCGCTACCGCGATTCGCAGAATTTTCGCAGAATCCTGCCCTGGCAGGATTATCGCAGAAACTGGGGAAATCCCCACGGAATTTCCCTTCTCTGACGGTGAGCCAATCCGGGACCTGCTTTATTCTAGCCACAAGCCAATTGGGGGTTTGCGTGGCCTTTATAAAGCAGCTCCTGGATCCTGCCACTTACCTGATCGCTGAGGGACCCAACCGCCACTCCAGGGATCATCGCCGCCGCTCCAGCCGCTGCTCCAGGGATCACCGCCTCTGCCTGCTCCAGCCATAAGGTAAGTAGGTGTGGGGTGTGTGTGTGTGTGTGGACTCCTGCGTGGGGAGGTACCGCTGCTAGCTCTGCATTGCCATGTGTTTTGGGGGGTGGGTTAGGAGCTGTGCCCTCTGCATTGCCATGTGTTTTGGGGGTGGGTTAGGAGCTGTGCCCTCTGCATTGCCATGTGGTTTTTTTTTTGGGGGGGGGTTGTCTGATATTTGAAATACCCGTACACAGAAAAAATTATAAGCAGATTTTTTATTCATTGGTACAAGGAAATGGATCGCCATCTCACAGTTTTAATTTTACTAGACTTGTTTTGTAACTTTATTGGGGCGCAGAATTTTCAATTTGGAAACAGAAAACAGCAATGATACATAGTCACTGTGAATTCTCACGAGGCCCTCTAGGGGTCGCTGGTGAGACAAGGGAAGTAGTTCAGCTGCCCGGTGATGCCCAGTCTCCCTAGATATATCTTTAAGCAATCTGCTTTTTATCCTATTGCCCTAAAAAATCTTTAAAGTTTTAGACCTTTTAAATACGAGACACACCCACTCATGCCCACGCAGATTCACTGCATGGGCATGAGTGGGTGCCCCCTGTGTGCATGCCACTGCAGGTGAGTGCGGGTGCATGCACATTCCCACGACCCACACACCTCCACCCTTCACTCACTCACAGAACAATTTGCCAAAACAGCGATAGCTCCGTGAGTGGGGATGGGGGGGTGGGATATCGGTGCGCGCCCCTGTGCACGGGCTCCCCCGCACCACCCATGCTTCCGTGGCGCACACCGGTCCCCCCGCACCGCAGTCCATCTAAAAACGGTCTTAGACAGGAGAGTCTGATCCTGGGCTACAAATTCTTTGTAAGACTCAAGGGTGCGTTAGTTATCTGGCCACCTCCTCCCCTACAGCCAGCCTGAGCCACCATAGATCTCTTGAATCTTAAGTGAACTTCTAACACAGTTTTATAGACCATAGTCACAGTGGCATTTTTAGGCTGATGTAAGGAAAGTCCCCACCTGGGTTCTTCATAGTGTTGCCTTCTCCCAGCTGCTTTCGTCCTGACTCCTCTAGCCTTTAGTCCATCTGGAGCTTTTCTCATCAAGTCTCCCAGCAGGGCATAGAATTTCTTTTGGCCAGCTTTTACTACTGCTTGGCAAGGAGCTCAGACTTTTAGCTCCTCTCTTCTCTTCAGCCTCCTCTTTCCAAATGAGGGCTCCTCTTATCTCCCAGAAGTCCCTGTGGTTATTCAGCCTGATTGGCTATTATCACCGTCCTTTATTTTGTGTAGCTCCAGTACTTTTTAGCGCCTGCTCATGGAGCTAATGCTGACTGTCCACCCTCTATTAAAAAACCTCCAGCGAAGGAGAGCCCACCACCTCCCTAGGCAATTTGTTCCACTGTTGAACAGCCCCTACCATTAGGACATGCTGAAGGCGTGATCCTTTGTTTACTTGTAGCACTGGTTCCCACTTTTGCTGGTGCTAACCCCACACTCTATTACATATACTAATAATCTCATCTTTACTTTCCCCATATTTTAACTGAATAAAAACGTGTTACCTGATTCAGGCTTTGCACAGTTCATAGAATCATAGAGTTGGAAGGTACATAAGAGGTCATCTAGTCCATCCCCCTGCTCAGTGTAGGAAATCCACAGCTACAGCATCCTGACAGATGGCTGTCCACCCTCTGTTTGAAAACCTCCAGTGAAGGAGAGCCCACAACCTCCCTAGGCAATTTGTTCCATTGTTGAACAGTTCTTACCATTAGGACATTCTTCCTAATGTTAACCAAAATCTACTTTCTTGTAATTTGAGCCTATTATTTCTAGTCTTGCCTTCAGGGGCAACAAAGAATAGGTCTTTGCCATCGTCTGTGTGACAGACCTTCAGGAAGAAGACTGAAGATTGCTATCATGTCTCCCTGTAATCTCTTCTCTAGCTTAAACATGCCCAGCTCTTTCAGCCTTTCCTCATAGGACTTGGTTTCCAGACTCCTGATCATCTTTGCCGTCCTCTGAACCTGTTCCAGTTTGTCAACATCCTTCTTGAAGTGTGGCACCCAGAACTGGAGCCAGTACTCCAGGCGAAGTCTGACTAGTCCAGAATAGAGTGGAACTATTACTTCGCATGACATGAAAACAATGCTTCTGTTAATGCAGCCTAAAACTGCATTAGCCTTTTTTGTAGCTGCATCATACTGCTGACTTATCTTCAGCTTGGATAAGATGCTGGACTTGAACATGGGAGACCAGGGCTCAAATCTCACCCAGCCAATAAACTTACTGGATGACCTTGGGCAGTTACAACCTCTCCACCTCAGTTCCCCATCTGTAAAATGGGAATATGTGTGTGCCTGTCTTTCCCTGTGTGTTCCCATCATCCTTGTCCATCTTAGATTGTAAACCCACTGGGCCGGGACCTGTCTCTGAAAATCTGTGACTGTAAAGCGCTGCGTACGCCTAGTAGCGCTATAGAAATGATTATTATTAGTAGTAGCTTGTGATGAGCTACAGTCCCCCAATCCTTTTCACACGTATTGCTGACAAGCCAGGTATCCCCATCCCGTATTTGTACATTTGATTTTTTCTTACCTAAATGCAGAACTTTACATTTGTCTTTGCTGAATTGCATTTTGTTAGTTTCAGCCCAGTTTTTCAACTTAGCAAGATCATTCTGAATTTTATTTCTGTCTTCTAAGGTGTTAGCCTGTCCCTCTAAGTTTTGTGTCATCTGCAAATTTGATAAGTATTCCCTCCACTCTTTTACCCAATTCCTTAATAAAGATGCTGAACACAGTACCAGGCTCAGGACTGAGCCTTCGACAGCCCACTGGGGCACCACTGATAAGCACTCTTTCAGTATGGTTAATCAACCAGCTGTAAATCTACCTAATGGTAGTATCATCTAATCCACACTTTACTAGCTTGTCAACAAGGATATTATGGATGCCTTTGTCAGATGCTTTGCTGAAATCAAGATATAGGAGATAAGAATAGTCTGGCATGACTTATTCTTGACAAATCCATGCTGGCTTCAAGTAATCACTGCATTGTCTTCTAGATGCTTACAAACTGACTGCTTTATCATTTGTTTTAGTATCCTACCAGGTATCAGTGTTAGGCTGATTGGTCTACAGTTCCCAGATCCTCCTTTCCCCCCTTTTTGAAGGTAGGGACAAAGACTGCAATCCTAAAACCATTGAAGTCAATGGCAAAACTCCCATTTACTTTAATGGACAAGGATCGTACCCAATGTTTGCCCGTCTCCAGTCTTCCGGCACCGCACTGATTCTCCAAGAGTTCTCAAAGATGACTGACAGAGGTTCTGAGAGTACACCAGAAAGGTCCTTCGTTACCCTGGGATGTAATTCATCCAGCCCTGAAGACTTGAACTCATTTAGAGTAGCTAGGTATTCTCTGATCATTTCTTTATCTACCCAGAGCTGCAATCCTTTCCCCTCATCATTCATGTTATTTTTGCTAGGTTGGGCACAGTTCCCCTTTTGGGAGAAGACAGAGGCAAAATAGGAGTTGAACAATTCTGCCTTCTCTTTGTCACCTGTTAACATTTCACCATCTTCACTGAGCAGCGGACCTACCATTTCTTTATTCTTCCTCTTGCTTCTAACATACCTGAAAAAACCCTTTTGTGTTTTTTTTAGCATCCTTCGCTAGACTCCGCTTATTCTGTGCTTTAGCCTTTCTGACAGTGGGGCCAATCCCATACCCCGTGGATCCCGTGCAGTCGCTCGCAAACCGCGCAGACATCCATTGTAGGCACATTGTGCCACGCAGACATCCATTGTAGGCGCGCACGTGCATGGGATCCGTGCGGCACAGGATCAGCCCCACTGTCTCTACAAGTTTGAGCTACTCATCTGTACGTGTCCTTCGCGACCTTTTCCTTCTTCCATTCTTTCTGTGTCCTTTTTAATTCTCAGCTCATCAGAAAGCTCCTTGTGTAGCCACATTGGTTTCTTTAGATGAGTCCCATTTTTCTTTCTTATTGGAATTGTTTTTGATTCAGTATCTCATTTTTCAGAAACTCCCATCCATCTTGGACTCCTTTTGCCTTTAGATTATCTAGCCATGGGATCCTGCTCCCTAGCATTTCTCTGGGTTTATTAAAATTAGCTTTCCTAAAGTCCAAGGTACACGTTTGATTATACTCACCCTTATTTTTCCTTAAGATCATGAATTGTAAAATAACAGGGTCAGTTCCCCAGAAAGTTCTCACGAATTTCACCTCATCGACCAAGTTAGTTAAGATCAAGTATAAGATAGTCAGTCCCCTTGTTCCTTCCCCCACCTTCTGAAAGAGGAAGTTGTCAGCAAGGCAAGGCAATAATTTGTTGGCCATTCCATGCTTAGCAGGGCTTGTCTTCCAACGGATATTGGAGTAGTTGAAGTTCCCCATCAATACTACTTTTTGCCTCCTTGAAGCATCTGTAATCTGTTTTAGAAAAGCATCATCCATGTCCTTTGCTTGGCTTGGTGGTCTGTAGCAGACTCCAGCCAGGATATCATTTTTATTTATTTCCCCTTTTATTTTTACCAAGATTTCACATTCAACCTGTTTATTACCCATACTCTGTGTGTTAGTGTACAAACAACGAAGCCTATGAGTATTACTCTCCAATGGCTTCCCTACAATTTTTTTTCTGGGGTTTACTAGGAACCACCACAGCTCTCACAGTACCCAATGTATCACACAAGTCCCTATCTTTAGTACGTACCAAGGTAAGTAAGTGCTTAATTCAGGTTTGAAAACCTTTGGGTTTTCAAACTACTTACCTTTAGGTTTTTGTCACCATCCCCTACAGGATCTAGTTTAAAGCCCTCTTGACCAGGCTCGCTAGGCTCTTATCAAACACAGTCTTCCCAATCTTCGTGAGGTGCAACCCATCTCTTGCCAGACATCCTTTGTTATGGAAACATAGACCAAACCTCTGTCGTCGACACCATCTGTGTATATTTCATAGTCTGCAGCTCTTTGTGGTAATAAGTTGGAATTAGACAGTGTGGTTCTGACTGAGAGAGAAGGACTTGAAAATGACACATCTCAGGGATAATACAAGACTTACACGGATGGTATTTTTAGCATGGTTTTCCCTGCCACTCCTCCCAAAAACAAACATCTGTTTTGCCTATGAGGTGGAGGTTGGGGGGATCCACCAAAAATATTGGGAGACTTATTAGAATCTAAGTTCCTGTGCGGTTGTGATAAATATAAAAAATAATACTGACTAATGAATTTCTCATGGAGGTACTTGAAAGATCACCATCTGGTAACTTGAGATTTAATGGCAAACACTGGCAGATTGTTTTCTTTGAAAGTACCACTTAAGGGGTAAACAATAAATGTAAAATCATGTTTTTCTATTCAGTTACTTGAGATTTATGTTTCCCAGTAGCGTGCTGCCTATGTATGCCATTCTATGGAACATTAAAGACCAAGGTTGCTGACCTTTACTACCAGAGCCATTTTCATGTCTCTATGAACATGAGACTACAATGGACATTGTGACATGGGTGTGAGCCTTGGTTTAGTTAATTCCCAGTGTAATCAGTTCCTCCCTCCTTCCCTCCACACCTTTTCCACATATGCATACACACCATCCCAGACTCCCTTGTTGTTCACCTCCTGGGAAGTTCTGAGCAACTCCTGTCCGCAATATTCCTCCGGAAGAATTGCAACCTAGAAAATGCTTTCATCATGCAAGATAGCAGTGATATATGGAGGGGTAAGGAGATGGGTTACCACTGGGGAGAAAAGTGTGTGTGTTTTTGCTGCTGAAGAGTGTTACTGGAGGTCAACAAGGGAAATGGTGCCCTGTTGATCTTATTAGATTTTTCAGCAGCCTTTCATACAGTTGATCATGAAGTGTTGTTGACACGACTGTGGGACTCAGGGTCTACGGGACTGTTCTTCGGTGGTTCTGCTCATTCCTGTTGGGGAGGTCACAGAGAGCCCATCTTATCTTTTGTTCAATTAGGATCTGAGACTGGGCGAGATTCTGTGTAAATTTGAAGTCAAGTGCCATCAGTATGCTGATGACACCCAGATCTATCTTTCCTTTTCATCCAACCCAGTGCAGTCTCAGTGCTTACTCAGTGCAACAACTGCAGTGCAACAACTGCAGTCTCAGTGCTTACTCAATTTTTCGATTAAGTTTATTATGCACTAGCCAACAGGCCATATCATAAAGTGCTTACTCAGTGCCTTTCTGCCATCGGGGACTGAATGCAGGTGAGCCAACTGAAATTGAATCCTGACAAAACTGAAGTGATGATGGTTGGTCCAGTGACCTGCGTGTGTGTGTGTGATAGGGACACCATCATTGATTTGATCCAGCTTCCTTCCATCACTCAGGTTTGGAGCCTTGGGATGCTTCTGGATTCATTGCTGTAACTCTTTTTTATCAGAGCTGGACCTGGCCACCATCATCCATGCCTTTGTAAGGCTAGACTACTGCAATGCACTCTACATGGGGCTGCCCTTGAAGACTGTTCGAAAGCTGCAGCTGATGCAGAATGTGGTGGCCGGCCTTCGGACAAGGATGAGTTGCCAGGAACATATTTCACCTGTGCTTCAGACTCTGTGCTGGCTTCCAGTAGTTTTCTGGGCACAATTCAAGGTACTGGTTTTGACCTACGAAGTCCTAAATGGTTTGGGCCCAACATATCTGAAGGAAAGCTTCTTCCCGCACGCCCTGCCCCCCCCCTGTTCCATCACAATTCCTAAGGTCAGCTGAGAACAGCCTCCTGCTAATTCCATCATGGTGTCAAGTGTGTGCAGTTAAGGCCTGCTGTGAGGCTTTCTCGGTGGCTGCCCCACAGGTTTACTTGTTTCTGCAAAAGATGGACCGCCATAACGGAGGGAAGAATCTGGCTCTATGTCATCAAGATATGGCCAACAACTTGCAGCATTGTAGCGACAGAGAGAAATCATTGTGACCTTTTGAAAATGATTGATGAATAATGGTTCTGGTACCAGAAACAATTCCATTATTTCTTATCAGGGCTTCAAATAGTACACAAGTCACTCATCTGACACTGTGACTCTAAGAACAGAATCTCTGTTTCTAGACACAGCTGGGTGAAGCTCAGACTCATTTATTGTATCTTCAATAAAAGCAAGTGGCAGTTTGAATTGAAAGCAATAAGTGAAAGTATTAAAAGTCCAGACAGCCACAGATAAAATGAATGTAGATAACCCATCAGAGGTAGTATGATGTGTTCCCAAGGCTAATAAGAACTTATTCAGGTTAGCGGTGTAAAGCTCTCTGGGTGACTACTAAGAAGATCAATAATGCTGAGCAAGGAGCGCCTCCCAGGATAATTCTGATTAAAGAAATGAGAGAAAGAATTTCCAGAATTAGTGTCCCTATACCAAAAAACAAACAAACCCCAAGATGCAGAGAGTTGGTTTCTGTGCTATGTGCAAACCCCAAATCACAAGGAAATTATCATTGCAAGCAAACTTAATGATGATCAAATTAAGCAGCCTAGCTAGTAGCACCTACTCCACAGTTTTGAATGTAAATGATAGGCACTGGAAGTAGGTCAATTATCTGCTAACTATACACTTTTCAGTGGTGGCTGGTGGAGGTTTATGATAGTGGGACAGTGGGCAGGGCCACTAGGGGCTCCCATTCACCCTGCTTGTCCTTCAGAATTTCATTTTTCCTGAGGGA
Source organism: Sphenodon punctatus (assembly GCA_003113815.1). Taxonomy (NCBI): domain Eukaryota; kingdom Metazoa; phylum Chordata; class Lepidosauria; order Sphenodontia; family Sphenodontidae; genus Sphenodon; species Sphenodon punctatus. The sequence goes on along the minus strand of QEPC01001717.1, from coordinate 2,815,754 downwards.
TACGTTGTCACGGAGGAACATAGGGTCACACACGTGTAACACGGGACTACATGTAGACTACAAGTCTGGTACATATGTAAAGCAAAAGGTTCCACATGTATGTAATGTTACAATTGAGAACTGTAAAACCCAAATCAGAGCTCTGACACATGAACAACCTCCAGGAAATGGAAAGACAGTTTTGTTGATTGCCCAGACGGGGGGGCCAGACAAGGTGGCCAGAGACATTTATATGCTAATGCAGGCAGCCATTGCCTACGTGCAGAGACAGAGAAAGCTGATAACGAGAACAAAGGGAATTCTAGAAGCCTCGAGATGATACAAGGAGTTTCCTCCTGAGGATATAAAGAGTTGTACCCCAGATGGGGCAGGGGGCTTTTTCAGGGACTATCAGAACTCTCTCCCTGAGCCACCTTGAGCAGTGACATCTGCATACAAAAGCCTGCCAGCCAGTCAGGCTGGAGACCATGAATGGGGAGAGATGATTTTGCTTTCTACTCTAAGTCTGGAAACCCAGTCGCTTACACCAAAGGACTGAGAGAAACTTATGGACCTTTATAGGGTAAGATGCTGATTTAGGAACTCAACCAGTATTGATCAGGAATGCGTTATATTTACCTTTGATTTCTAGTAACCACTCTGTATCAACTATCTTGCTTATGTAATCAATAAACTTACTTCTTATCTTTATGAAGAAGTGTCTGTGTCTAGCATTGGAACACAAGTGAGCAACAAGAGCTCTCAAGCTCTTGCGAACCCAGAGATTAAAGAGTCTGTAAACGGGAAGGATCGGGCCCTTGAGTGACAAAGGAGTTGTTCCTGCAGCAGACTTGAATTAGCCAGAGAGAGAAACTAATTCAAGCGGGCTGTGCACAAGGGAAACTGAGTCACTCAAACCCGGTAAAGTGGGGGTGCGGACGCGCCAACCCGTGACATACATTCTCCACCAAGCCCAAATTGTGACTTTTGGTGTTGTGTGCAGAGGAGGAGAAAATAACATCCTTCCTCCTCTCCTCCCAGTGGGGAGAGAAAGAGGGGATCTCGCTCTCACACACACACACACACACTTGGGGGAGGGGGGGGAGAAAGAGGGACTCACACACACCCCAGGGGCAGGGAGGAAAGAAGGTGCGGATCACACACACTGGGGGCGAGAAAAGAGAAAGAGGGGGTCATGGAACACACACACCCAGGGGGGAACGAGGGAACACACCCACGCTTGGCAGGAACAGCAGGGGAGTGGAAGCTGCTTAGTTGGGCTCCATGCTGAGACAGGGGCAAGGGAAGAAAGCAAGACACTAAAGGGGAGGGAGGGGGCATCTAAACAACGCTGCAGGCAGCCTGGATTTCCCTGACACTTCCCTGTCATTGCTCAACAGTGTGTTGAAGGAAACTTTTGCTTACGAACGTGGGTTTTAGAGACCAGGTCAGTTAATTAGTTAACATTAATTGCCTCTATTGCTTGTCAGCATAGGGTGTTAAAAAACTGGATTTGGTCCATGCAGCCCCCACTCACATATTTTTGTGTCCAGCCCTGGCATGTCTTTCATGCATCTGTGGGCAGCCCCCACTTACAGCACCAGTGAGAGAAACGGTGGAGAAAGGGGCAGGAAGCAGTCACTCTTTGGGCGCTCTAGGATTTCCACTCACAACTCGATAGTACTGGCCAACCTGTACACGCAGAGGCGCTGCCTGCAACCTAATTGGCGCAATGTGGGCACATACTAGCCTGCATCCGCCCGCACAGCGGGCTCCACATTCTTTTAGACCCTGCCCTGAGTGGGGGCTTCCCATTCACGCTCTGAGTTTTGCCCTTCGGGTCTGGTGGGTTGTGGCCTGGTGGCTGGTTGGGGCAAACATTTAATAAATAGGACAGTGGAGACTCACTTGGTGTGGGCTAATGTCCTGTTTGTTTTCACCCAAAAGGTTGTCAGCCCTTCTCCCTGCATTTCTGCAGCAAGAAGGAGGACCCTGTGTCAGGGGGGCAGGAGCAACATAAAAGGCTCTAACTTTCCTGAACTCAGTTGTAGCCATAACAAGAGTTGGTGGAGGGGGCTGCCCAACTAAGCTTCCCCTGTGACTGTTTCCTACCAAGGAGCCATGGATTTCTCATGGGAAGTGCCGTGCACAATTCATATTGGGGTAGCAAACCATTACAGGGAGGTTAGATCTGAGCAGTCAGTCGGGGGTTTCCAGCAGCTCCAGCCTGTTCCTTTACACCATGAGGACTCTGCCTCACTCTTACTGCCAAGGGGGCTTGTGAGATTAGGCGCAGGGCCCCTCTCCTCTAGTTGGGGGCACTCGGAAAGGGGCCATGTTGTAGCTGCCTCCCCTAGGCTAAGGACTTGCATAGTCGGAGAGACAGCAGCAGTTCCCAACTGGATCTTCCCCCTAAAGTAGCCCCACAGGGGGAGGAAGGCACAGTGAGGCTGGCAACATGGCTCCCAGTAGCAGTGGAAGCAGGGAGAATTACTCATGGGGAGACCTGACCTAGCCCACAAGCTGAGTATGATCTCCACAACCCTGAGAAGAAACAGCCACCTACCTACCTCTGAGTCTCCACATCTCAGAGGAAACAGAGTTGGGCATAAGGAGGTAAGCAGCCACAGCAGGGACATAAACAAATATGGTGGCAATAGAGTCCCCTTGGAGTGGGGCCACTGAGGTGGGGCCACAAGCGATTCCCATTTTGTTATTGGCTGAGGACAGCATGAATTAGCAGTCCCAGAACTCCGTATTTGGCTGGTTCCCTCTGTGGGAATCAAAGGCTCTGATCACTAGCTCCACCTCTAAGCCCTCCTGTATGTTTTAGCGCAGCTGAGGGAGATGGGCAGTGAGCCTGGATACCCGCACACAGGTGCATTAAAGCTTCATTCCCCCACCTCCTCAGGCACAGAAGAGGAGCAGTGCAGAGGGCTGTTGCAATGGGAGTGGGGCCACTAGAAGGAGGTCAGTGCCTACCCTGCCCCCTAGGGGGGATTCAGACGTTCTGATTTGTGCGATTTTTTAAAAAAAACAAATGTTTCATGCCTGTCTGAACACTTAAATTCGATTAAATGGAGTCAATATCGCACTAAAGCAATGCGTGTTGAAAAGCTACTCAAACCTACCTTTTTGCTGTCCGTTTTCAATAAATCCGCACTTAACAGCAGTGTGAAAGCAACATCGTACTGGTTTTAACTAGTGTGTAATCTTTTCTGATGTGAATGCAACCGTGCTTCCAAGTGCGCTGTTTTACTCCTGCCCCTACCGGAAGCAGTGAGACCAGCTGGAGCCCTGTAGTTGCCTCGCTGGGTGCAGGCTGCAGCCAGCTTCTCCCCAAAAAAGTTCTTCCCCTCCATGTTTCCCCTCCATGCTTCTCCCCAAAAAAGTTCTTCCCTCCAAGGGACTTTCAATCATCTGCCTCTGCCTCTACCGTAGTGCTGCAGCAGTAGCAGCAGCGGGATACCGGAAAGAAACCAGGGAGAGAAGCAGCGCGCCTCACTATGCGAGGGGCTTCTTTCCAGCAGCCTCAGGCTCTCCCTCTTTACTCCCTGATTCTACAAAGTAGCAACCTTTGCTACAAAGGTTGTAGCAAAGGTTGTTGCAAAGTTTGCAAAGTTGCAGCAAAGGTTGTTGCAAAGTTGTAGCAAAGGTTGTAGCAAAGTTGTACTTTGCTACAAAGTAGCAACCTTCTGGCTCCCCACAGGCCACTTCCTGTAACTGAACCGTACTGAGCAGCCGGGTAAGCACGCACTACAAGAAGGTCTGAATGCATTATTTCACTGTACTTAAAATCGGTATGGCATGCATGTGAATGCAACAGGACTTGTTAACAGCGAACTATTGAGAACCAGTTTTTTAAAATCCAGATAATTGCTGCACGTGTGAATTCGCCCTAGGTCTTATCTTCTGAATGACTCATTAAAAAAGGTAATGAACAGTAACGTCATTCACTTATCAGTAAAGTTATGAGGTGGAACAAGATGATGGCACCATACATAAAAGCAAGGGCTGCCTGCAAATATTCTGTGCAAAACTACCAGCCAGTGTTTCCCTTAATGAATGCACAGGCCAACGAGCAAAGCCAATATTCATTAGTGCCACTAAGTACAGTAGCCTCATCGACTCTGTTTAACAGAAAACTAATGACCCAAAGGAGGAGCCCATAATTTCTTGCATGTAATGAGGTTAAATGGAATAATCTAGCAACGTACGCTCTTCCTGTCTTTTCATGTCATGGTGCAGGTGTTAATATTAGATGGAGCAATGCATAGGTGTCTTCATACCTGTGTGGAAGCCTTTGTTCTCTGTTAATGAGATGGATGGAGAATAGTCACACCAAATCAGGTGCAGTGCTATATTTTCTTTCCTACATGCAAAGCTTTAGAATAAAGTATTTTAATTGGGTATGAATTTTGAGGAGGAGTCAGATTTGACTGAGGAGCCCCAAATAGATTTGGGCCAAGTAATTTTTCATGTTAAGGCTTTGCATTGTGCTTTGTATTACCATTTGTTTGGGGAACTACATTACCGCTGTATTTGCCATTCTGTGCTTAATACAGGGGAGAATAATCATTAGTACACTGGAAGGAATAATCATGAGTAAATGGTAATTTCTAAGACTTCAGTGGCAAGCATACTACTCCCCAAAGCTTGTGGACATTAAGTTTCCCTCCCTGTGGCCTAACATACAAAAATGTACTAGTTCTTATTTGTTCTTATTATGAAAATTGGGCTGGATTCAGGTGGAGATATTGGGTGGATCTATTTTATCTAGGATTTAAAAGGAAGAATGGCATGGCTAGTCCTAACCTATATACTTTTATTAACATCAGTAATGATGTATCACACAATTCTCTTTAGTTCTGTAACAATAGCTCCCACAGTGACCAGAGCTCTGATATCAGGGTGACTGATTCCTTGAGAAACATCAGGGATATAGAGGTCATAACAAACGTTTAAATGATAATGTGTTTCTATTTATTTTTACATTTTTATAAACAATAAATTGAATCTGAATACATGGTTGTAGATATAATTAAGATAACTAAAGAATGACAAGTTTATTTATGCAATGGAAGGGAAATATTTCCTCCCATTCATACTGAGTCTCATCTGCAGTATTCTTCTCCCCGGTACTTACAGAAAGCTCTTGTCAGTCTCTATCTGGCTGCTGTCTGGTCACATAGGCAGAACAGAATGTCAGTGCTGTGAACCTCTGTGCAAAACTGTGAAGAGAGTTTTATTCTAAAATTGTAAAAACTAAAAGCACTTTCACTATTTGATTTTATGATATTCAGCCAGTATCACCATTGCCGGTGGACTGCAGTTCCTTCACAACTCGGGTAGATGAGAAATGTGAGGGGCGGCCAGGAGCAGTCTGTAAATCTAATGGATGACGAGTGAGGAAGAGATCTTGACGAGCACCTGACAGCAATGATAAGAGACAAAGGGCATTTTCAGACAAGACACTCTCCACCCACTATACATGTTGCAGGGCTGCAGTGTTGCCCTATGGGTGCCCTGCAACATGTACTGTGGGTGGGTAGTGGGTGAAGAGTGTCTTGTCTGAAAACGCCCCAAATTCAAACCAGCTGAATGCAGGGTGGGGTTAACAGACACTCTTGTGTAGTCTTCCATGAAGACTGACAACTACGGGGAATGAAGGACTGTTACAGCAATCTATGAAACGTGCCTGAGTGGAGGTGAATACAAAGGCCCAAAGTTTCTATACCTATGGGCAACTTTGTGGGTAGTACTGGCTGCAACATACAACTTTTGGTTGACCCTACTTAGTGTGCCCAAAGTGTAGTAGTTTTGTAAATCAAGTTACAGCTTTGTTAACATGCAAATGACTGGATGTGCTCCGTGCTTAAATACAAATGAGATGGTTTTGAAAAGCTGATCCCAGAATGATGTCTAAGCAAAGCAACAATGTTATCAAAATGTTCTGGTGCCAAAGAATCAATAACCAAAGTGTTGCATATTCTTAAAAACAGAGAAAGCAAGAAGGAAATGCGTTTAAAATGTAAGGAGGGATTTACGGGTTGCTTTGTTCCGTTGCGTTTTTGTTTTTTGCACTCCTGAAACAGAAAATCAGACAACCACTGTACAATGACTTTAAATATCAGTGTTGTGTCATCATGCTGTTGAACGTGGCTGAACAAGCTATATGTGCTACCCTAAGGGCTCCCTTGGTGGCCAGGAATATAATGGTGACCTTGACATACTGAGTACTACACGATTAGCAAAGAGTAGACAATAAGGCTTGAGTATGATGGAATCCAGTGCAGCCACAAGTAACATGTTCTGTGTTATGGAGGTTTAGAAAGAAATAAGAAGTGCAGGTAAAGTGACTGATACTCTTATGATTTATGTATAAATTGCTTAGCAAAACATGTTGCTGAATACTGTATAATTCAGTAGGATGCATGGTGCTGAAATTGTGATTTACTATTGCTCACAAAATCATTTTAAAACCAAAGAAAAATGGAGGAACAGAGTAGGAAATAGACTACAGAAAGACACTTAGCTAAGACTGATGAAACGCGATTTCATATTTCATTTTAAATGATCCTTGTATATTTGTTAGTTTACTGTTAAACTAAGGCTATTTTCTATGTATACTGAAGTAATAGTGGCTGTTTCTACATTAACATTTCCCTGGAATAAACGTCTCTTATACTGGGATTAAGTGTTCAAGTGTACAGATCTCTAGGGATTCATAAATCTGAATTCTGTTTTTCCCCCCCCAGAATAATAAAACCTTTTCCCTGGGTTTTATTAAGTCCAGACTAAAATAATACTGGATTCGTGTTTGTGTAGACACTAATGCTGGACTGAAGCCCCACCCCCCACCCCGGCCATAGACAATTGCAGGCAGAGTTTACCTGCCCTCTACCCAACGTCTCCATGGTACTCTGCAGTTTCTGGTGGCACAATGTCACAGGTAGGGATTTATAACAGAGACGGCTGTGACAAAAGGCTACCCATGCTGCCTCCTAATCCACTCTGACCCTGCAGCGGAGAGAATCCATCACACCCATATGCTCCAGGGACCCAGGCCAGCAAGTGTGACATAGGTACAGCAAGGATGTTGGGAGGAGAGGGGTACACAGATGCCCACACAGCAGCCAGGAAAGGCACCAAGGACCAGGGCATACTGCCACTCTCTTTACTCTTTTGGGTCTCTCACTAAACCCTCAGATTGGCCAGGAGTGGGGAAGGTGGGCAGCTGGAAATGGAGGGAGCTGATGATGTGTCCACTGTCTCCAACAGCATTGGCATCCCCACCAATCTGTTGCATTGCCAGAAATCAGAGCAGAAGGTGACAATGAAATTCAACTGCGTTGTCTGTGTGGCAGAATCCAGTTCCCTTTGGAACTGCCCCATTTGTCTCAGCTCTCTACACAAATACAAAATTCACTCTGGAAATTCACATCCCAGACAATTAACAATAAGACCAATGCTCTAGCAGAGGCATTTTCCTCTTGGATGGAGTTTCCCAAGGTGCTGAAATTCTACTGCGCTGCACTGTGGGATTGATGGAGTCCTCCTTGTGACTCTTATACTGACATAAGTGTTTTATTCTGGAAAATTAATGATCGTGTAGACAGTTAGCCCAGATTGACAATCCTGGGATGTCGTTCCGGAATTGTGTTCATGTAGAAGCAGTCAGATGTTTACTTACAGGTAAGTAATTCTAATTCTTCTTGTTTATGCGTCTCTTCTGTATATACACCAGCTTTTCAGTCTTCAGATAATTTAAATGCTAACACTTAATTTTATATTTAGAAGCTAGTGACCACGGCTATGGCCCTGAAATCTTTTACTTACAAGTAGCCCCACTGAAGTCAATGGACTTTGGACAGCACAAGTGCATTTAGGGTCACAACACTGATCTTTTAAAAATATATTCCAGAATCTAATCACATTGACAAGATAGTACTGTGAGAACAAAGAGAAATGTTTAGTTCAACTTTGAGCTACAAAAAAGTCTGGAAATAACGTAGAAGACATCTGAGAAATACAGCAGAGGCCTGCTTATCTGAATACTTTGGAGACACCCAAACTCTGTATGAGGGGGTTTCCTAGGTGCTGAGGTGGCTGTAGGGAAAAGAAGGGAGAGATGGAGCAGGAGACCCAGCAGGAGGTGTAGGTAGGTGTTGGAATGGGTCCTGCTACAGAAGATGGAATGGAGGCCTCTGACCCCTCCACCCAGCATTAGGGGATGCAGCTGCACACACACACCTGGCTCATGGGCTCTGCTGCCGCTGCCCCACCTGTCCCTACTACAGTTATGCCCTTGTCCTCACCCCACCTCAGCCACTGCCTAGTCTGTACTATACCACTTCTGAGCCATTTACCCCAGGGAAGGCCTGAAGGCCTTACCATGGGGGCAGGGACTAAAGAAGAGCACACAGTAGGAGACTGCACAGCCAGATTAGGCTGCATTCACACCGGCCTTTTCTCCTGCCTCTTCAAGTTTGTACAGGAGATTGTAAGCCAGCATTTTCACTATTCCCACATTCCCTTCTCCCACTTTAAAAGTTATCCCTATTGCACTGGCCACTGCTAAGTATCCCATAATGCTGTGCAGCTCTGCATTGACTCTATGAGGCAGACACGCTGACAGCTGGATTAATTATTTAATATGTTACAACAAATGTGCTTGAGGGTGTTGTCACAATTTGACACATTTTGGTTTCTGAGCTTAGTCTTTTGGAGTAAAAGTGCAATTACACCCAGTTCATCCTGCAAGCTACCTTTTCACTTGTTCAAAATAAAAGGGGCGGGGGAAGGATTTTAATGCACTTAGCATCTTGTGTGGATGCAGCCTTAGTCTCTCACCTTGCTCTCCTCCCATCCCCTGCAGCAGCTGCAGCTCATCCAAACACTTTACTTTCAGTAATGCTATGTTAACAATCACTTTTATTAGTAATATTAGTATACTCCTATAGGGCATTCGTCAGATATATGAAAATGTTTTATTTGCATTAATTTAAACTCTCAGGACCATTGGTTATGCTGTAGTATGTCCATTTTACAAATACTCTGTAAAAGTACAAAGTATTTTGTGGACTAAGGCCACAAAATAGGCAGACTAAGCCACTAAAGCCGTTTTAGTGACTTTCCCAAATTCACAGAACCAGTTATTGGTAGAAGGGTTCTGACTCTTCTAGAATCCCCTTCTCTAGCAAAACTGGGTCACTCTAATGAAAACTGCCACAAGACCAGATATCTCTGTTCATTAAGTCCACTTCCATGCCAAGGTCTGTCCCCCCACATTTACTGGGGCAGGTGAATGAGGAAGCACCCCTTTTCCTCTCCTGCATTTCACACTTTGGGGGTGGGGGTGAGACCCTAGTGTGAAATGCAACTGTCTTGAGCAGGAATACAGTGACAGAACAAATCCTGCTTCACTGCTTTAAAGAGCTGTGATTCTGCCTCTCATCCTGTCATTGTTCACTCACCCACTAGCAACTCTCCCTAGATTTCTGGAATGCAGAATGAAGAGGAGGGTCCTAATCTGGAATGAGACCCTAGTGGGGAAGCAGCCTTAGATTTTTCTCTCTCTTTTTCCTCCGTGCCTATTCTGTACTATGTTCTGAATGTTTGTAGATTTATGGGAAGATCAGAATGAAAAACTGAGACTTTGGAATGCATGTTAAAATAAGCAGTTGCTGAAAATTTCCCACAAAAGCTGGTGAACAGTCACATGTTTGTTTTAAGTGGTAGCTGAACCCTGGACGTTCATTATGCCTACGACTAACTCTAGGTTTTTACACACACAAAATAGTACAGAAAACAATGGTGTATTTGGAGGGCTAACAGACACCCGCTTAATAAACACTTAAAACTCCTCCCAGGTTCCAAAAAAGGACCAGTTTGCTTATTTTGTTCCTTGTACTGGAAGACCTCCTCCTTAAATCAAAAGGGGAGGATTTTCCAGAATTCATGAGTTCTTCAATTCTGCCATCTGAAAGTAAAATATATATTTTTTAAATGTCTTGAATAAAATTTTATTCCACATACTGGAATAACTAGTTCTCCTGGATCTCTGAAGGTGCATAGGGAGTTCAATGACTGCTAAAAAAGAGACCCAAATTCAAAATTCATTGCCTGAAGACATAGTGTGAATTAATAATACTCTCAGCAGGAAATCATAATTTCTTCCCCCCAAATCATTATTTAAAAATTATTAATATAAAATTAACTCTGTATGGGGGTCATGAAAACTCCAGAGATCAGAAAAAGAAGATTCAGAGAGGTTTTATTTTTGACAGTTTGAATCTGGGTCACGTCAGCAGAAAAGAGGATTTGTTACTAATTGACAATTGGATTGTGTGAATACACACGCACCCCCTCCCATTAATTATATATTAAGCTATATTAGTAACCTCGGGGTGTTTTTAAATGAGATGCTATCAGGCGTGGCCACCCAGGAGCCATGTCTAAAAGTGGTGCCGGGGAATGTGCGCTCCTGTGAGCTACATAGAGCCCACTCATGGCTACTCATGGGGCATGGCTGAGAAATCCAGAATGCGCTGTGACAGGCAAACACAAAAAAAAAAAGGCGTGTGGCAACAGGCGCCCACACATTCCCTGCCAATTTGAACTGGGCGACCGCCTACACCAGCAGACCCGTCTCCCACTTATAGGCACTGTAGGTGAGGGGCAGGACCTTTGCAAGTCACAGGAACTGGCCACGAGCACTGGGGAGCCTGGGTTCTCCAGTGCTCATGCGGAGACATATCTATTTCAGTGGCCAGCCCGGCACACTTCTCCCTCCCCCATGGTCCATGGCAGAGGAGTGCGAGGCAGCTGCCACGGTAGAAGTGTTCGTTTAAAAACACAGTCCAGTTCCTGACTGGTACTTTTCACACACAAAACGTGTGATTGGAGGCTGAATGAGGGCTGCATGTACTGAACCCAGACCTCAGCGACTCTCGTCTAATTTGAAAACACCCCATGATATCATAAAGTAGTCTTGACACTCTTATAGTCTTAGCCTAAGCAGACGTGTTTTACATTCCGGTCTGTGTTTAAACAGATTCTCATCTTTGCCTATAGACACAGACATACATGCATACAGAATATGTGCTAAATTCTTGTGTGACACAGGCACCCACAGCACACAACCTATAATGCTGACTTCTAGTGCAGTCAAGGACTTCAATTTTCAATCATCCATATTTGATAAGTGCTGTACCCATTGCGGAGGGTAACTGCTTTTCCTGTTCTTGTACCTGTCAAGATGTTCCCTTGCGTTATCTAAAGAAATAGACGTCCCTAATTTTTTCCTTTCAATGAGAAATGACTACATTCAGCATACAGTAAGTGTCTGCAAAAGATAGATGTAATGACTACCTGCCATAACAGGAAAGGAAGAGCACAGTTATGAGTCTGAATAAAAGGGATGGATCTAAAAACTGCTTGGTATGCACAATTGCTTAAAGGCACAGAAAATGTTGGATATTAGCAGGCTACCCTGCATCAGCCTGGAAGTTTTCCAACTTGCCATTGATGCTGAAGACTTCTTTGGAGTTGCAGCTACTTTGATTTGCTTGGATTTGTTAGCATGTGAAAATGTAATTTTGTAAATGTGTAGGCTCTTCCTTACCACATCTAATCCTCACCTACATTGCAGCATTTTTATTCCCATAAATTGGATCTCTAATGTACAGTGCAGTGGAAGACATGTAAAAACAGAGTTGGGGAAAGGGTATGTGCCTAGGGATGCTTATAAGCCAAAATATGGCAATATATTAATGTAAGAGGCTATCCTTGCACATCTTATCCTTTATTTCCCTGTATAGTTTAGATGTCTCCTTTCTAAACGTAGTTGTAAGCACTTAACAAGAAACCAATAACATGCAAAGTATCAGGCTCTGTAAACTGTTTAGGTCAGGGTCCTTAAATGGTTTTCAGATTCAAGTACCAACTGTTATTTTATTGCTGATTTTCAACAGAAATGTCTATCTTATCCAACGTTTATTTTATGCAACAAAACATTATTAGTGCCATTAGAAAAAAATAAATATCTTGCTCGGATGCAAAATGTAGATTTGAGAGTTGTAGTGTCTTTTGGACCGTCCCCTCCCCTTTAAACTTCCCTTACTTATATTTGTGATACAGGTGCAATATTGTTTTTCAGCCTTCCTCAAAATGTGATCTTTACCTAGATGCAAGACCAGCAATGCAATGAGAATTGTAACTGCCAGCTTTTTGGTGCATTATTCTCTTTTTATATTGAACTTGACAGCTAATTTGCAGGCTCACACTTTTCCAACATTCTGACAGCTGATTCTTCTGACTTTACTGAATATGCAAACACATTACAGTATGAAGAGGTTCTGTTTCATAAGCAATTGTATCCACTATATTAATAGGTCAAAGATATAAATAAATATTTCACGAAAAAGAAAGAGAAAACCAGACAACAAGCTTGTAGCTTCCCACTGAGAATTTCAGGAAGCATGACCAATCAGGTATGTTGGGAAATCTCCTTTGAGAGGCTGCCTGTGGCAAAATAATTTTTGGGATGTTTTTACTATATAAAGATATGTTCACTTCAAGATGTATGAGTGACATTTTTGTAAACAGAAATAATTCATTTATTCTTAGAAAAGGAACACTACCATGTGGCTAGACATGGGAAAAAATATTTGGAGTGGCCATTTTTGGACTGAATTATGAAAAGGAAATAGTGTGGGTAAAACACTTGGCAGTGCAGAAAGCATAAAAATATCTCTGAACTTGCCCAGTTGCAAAACCCTGGGATTGAAGCTGCTTTTCCAGTTCCTGCAGCGATTAGGGGAACAAATGTCTAAACTACTTTTAGATAACAGTCTAACTGTTTTCAGAAAGATACATAGAAGGGGAAAGGACTGCTTCTAAACTTATTTTCTAAACAAAGCAAAACATTTCGCATATGCCCTAACTTTAAGAATCTGAAAAATCCAATTTAGTAAATGTATGTGACTATGTCCCACCAAAGCATATGATTAAAGTTAAGCATGTGTCTAAAGCCTTTGCTAAATGAGAGCTGTAATAGTCAAGTGACTCTCAAAATGTAAATCGGTCTCTTAAGTACTGCGGACAATCCAGCAGCCTGCTTACGCCGACCCGCGGGGCACAGCCAGAATGCTCTCACTCAGATGTGCACATGGTGCCCCGCGTGCAGCACAGCTGCATGGGGCAGGTCGCATAGGTTGGGGCTGCACTTTTGCCTCACGTGGCTGTGCTGCGCGCAGGGCACCGCCCGCGTGTCTGACCGCGTGCATTCTGGCTGTGCACCATGCGGCGGGGTCAGCACGAAAAGGCCGCTAGATTGTCCCCACTGATTCCGCATAATGATTACGTTTGGGAGACACAAAGCCTTTTTTCCTTCTGTGAGTAGTATACATACTCATATTTTGAAATAAAGCAGCCACAAGTTGTTAAAAGCAGTCAAAATAAAATTCTGGCAGAAAGATATGGTTACTGTATCTTGCTATTTTTACAACCAAAGGTTTTATCTGCTTATTATTAAATGTATTATTTTATTATTAATTATTATTAGCACTTTTGGTATTCATAGTGCTTTACACACCTATCCAGTTCTCTCTCTCTCTCTCTCTCTTTCTCTCTCTCTCACACACACACACACACCCAACAGCCATGTACACATCATTATTCCTGTTTTACAGATGGGGAACTGAGGCCAAGAGATAGTGGGTGCTTACAAATATGATGTGGACCTGGTTCGCCTAGCTCTGGCCTGTCTGGGTCAACACCAACCCCGCATATTTGTTCTGGGCCTGTCAGATGTGGGACCGGTTCAGACCCAGGCAGGGTTGGCAGCCGGGCCAGAAACGTGGGCCTGTAATGAACCAGGCCTATGATTCAACCTCGCAGGCCAGAGCTGGGTGAACCAGGTGTGTGGAATTGTGCACCTGCCCAGCCTAGTGTCGGATGTCGCCATGGCTGCCTGTCATTATGGGAGAGGCATGGCCAGACGGCCACACATCACTCTCCACCCGCCCTCCCTGGTTGGGTCCGGCTGCGAGGATGTATGTTCCCGCTGCCAGAGCTGCCCCAGCCAGGGATAGCCCTCCCCACCCCGCGAGCGGGATGATGGCATCATCACGTTGAGTTAGCACCTAGTGATGTGCCCAAGGCCACCCAGTAAGTTCATGGCTTAGATGGGATTTGAATCCTGGTCTCCCAGGTCCTATTCTAGTACCGTATTAACTAGACTATGCTGGCTCTCTCCAAATCTCAGATTATAGAATATTTTTAAAAATGTCAATGAAAACTTATATACATTGCATGGCAATTGCCATTTTGTCATGTTAGGGTCCAGAAACTGTTTTTATGCTACCCAAAGAATAAGTAGGAAGTTAATTCTTGCTGTCATCTCTATTTACTGGTCTTGGTTGAAAGTTCTTCCCACTTCTGAAAGCCAGTGTGGTGTAGTGGATAAGATGCTGGACTTGGACCTGCGAAGTGAGGGTTTGAATTCCACCCTAGCCATGAACTCATTGGGTGGCCTTGGGCAAGTCTCAGCCTGGAGAGCCTGTGTGGTGTAGTCTTGGACTTGGACTTTGGAAGCCAGGGCTTGAATCCTGCCCTGGCCATGGTCTTGGACAAATCAGCACGTCTCAACCTCAGTTCCCCATCCGTAATAAATGGGAATGTGTGTGTCTGTTTTTCCCTATGTTCCCCTCACCCTTGTCATTCTTAGATTGTAAGCCCACTGGGCTGGGACCTGTCTCTAATAATAAGAATTGTAAAGCTCGAGGTACACTGCTGGTGCTATGTAAATGCTTGTTAATAAATAAATAATAATAATATAATATAGTAGTAGTAGTAGTACTACTACTACTAATAATAATTTCTATAGCACTACTAGGCGTATGCAGCACTTTACAGCCACAGATTTTTGGAGACAGTTCCCCGCCCAGTGGGCTTGCAATCAAAGATGGACAAGGATGAGGGGAACACAGGGAGAGACAGACACGCATTCCCATTTTGTAGATGGAGAACTTAGGCGGAAGGTGCACCTCCCCACCCACCATCCACATGTTACAGGGCTGCAGTGGTGCCCTACAATGTGTAATTGGTTGGAGATGGGTGGATAGTGGGTGGGGAGGTGCTTGTCTAAAAGCACTCCAAGAGGTTGTGACTTGCCCAAGGCACATGTATTATGAAAGTGGTTAACTGACTAAACAGACCTGTTAGGTATGCAATTTTTTTGCTGTTGGACAGTTGTGGTCATTATAACATTGCCGTGTGTTTGGTTTTAACTCATAATACATAGTTTTGCCAGGTTTTCATTATGGCTCCTACACAGAGCAAATCAAGAAGCATAGACATATGATTGAGGGGTTGAATACGGCTAAGACGGCTTTCTGACATGCGTTAATACGGACCTGTTGGAGCCGCGGGGAAGTCCAGGACTCAAAAGACACACGGCCTCCATCTCATGAGAAGGGTCAAAATGTGGATCTTTGCCTGCAAACATCTACGTCGGCCAAGTACCTTTTCCCTACCCTGCCGAATGTGCATGTTTTCAGGCAAAGATCCACATTTTCGCCCTTCTCATGTGATGGAAGCTGTATATCTTTTGAGTCCCGGACTTCCCCATGGTGCCAACAGGTCCATATTAATGCACTTGAGAAAGCGGTCTACAATTTACGGAAAGAAGAAGCGCTTAAGGCCTTGGTCAGACCCAGCTGGCCTACCCATAGACTTTTGGGCTACCTGTAAACCAATGTCACTGTGGAGAGCATACATATAGGAAAAATACAGAAAGAGGACCCAGCTCTCACAAAGGGTGTTTTCACATGGGCAGGGAGGACAGAGTTGCTCCATGGGGCCGCACATAGCAGTCACCTGTAAGGAGAGCAGGGAGTCATTCAAGCGGGCAGATTTATATGTGGGTCCCACAGGCGAGGCAACAGCCACATTTCAACCCAGGAAGCCCATTACATGGGCAGAACTCTGGGACTTAGCTTCTGTGGCAGCAGAATTAGTCCCCTGGAGGAAGCAGCCATCACCATGGCCAGTCAGCTGGTGGAGCTTATGGGGTTCACCAGTCACCTGTTGAAGCAGACCCTGGGGAGGAGGAGGAGCTGACACTCTCCCAGAATATCGCCCTCACCTCCCTGGAGCCCTGCAGGATCATGGCCAGGGCACAATCAGAGTACCTGGAGTTTCAATCAGCCTCTTTGCTCTCATTGTTCTGGATGTAGTGCAAGGAGCCAGGGCTGGATTTGGAGGGCAAATCCTCCTCCTCCTCTTCTTCCCTGGTGTCCCCTCCACTGCTGCAGTTGTAGCTGCTCCTTCACCTCCCTGGGGTCCACTTCAACAGGTAACAGGCAGCAACGGTGGCTGCTTCCTCCAGAGGTCTGATCCCTGCCAGCACCACAGCCTTGTCCATGGTGCTGGCATATGTGGACAGGGCTGCCAGGGGACTTTCAAATGGGTAAGTGCTCCATGGAAGCCCACTGCCCCGGGTTTGGGCCAGGTTAACCCGCACAGTTTCTGGGAATGACACCATGCGGAACTGCCCAACCCAATCCGAGGTGAACATCTGGCTGCTGTCCTTCACAGGGACAGGGACATCTGGGACCGCAGGGGTCAACGTGGGGCATGTGATAACATCCAAAGAAAACAGCACAGTTTAGTTTACCCTTTCTCTTTGTTCTCTTTTCTCCATCTCTCTCTGGTCCTATAAGCACTGCAGACAAACTTCTTATTTTCTTACTTCCTAGCAAATCAGAAATGAGGGAGAGAAAAAAACTTCAAAAGTTTAAACAAAAGGACACCCATTGAGAAATTTAAGCACCAATCTGCTTAAAAATGAGCACAAGCTTTTTTCCCCGCCTGCAGTGAAACATTTCTAGCATCTCATAAAGCATTGTTTAACTATTTGTTATTGAAATATATTTATGAAATGCAGTGTTGTTCCATGAAATTTGCCATTCAATATAAAATGTGAACCGGTTGTCACCTAAAACACTGTGAAAAATGTCAAATGACATACTGTGGTGGATAGATGCCTTTTAGAAGGTGTTCTGTGGATGTGAAACTTAATAACCATTCTGTGACACAGCATTTACTGTGGTGAGGAAAGAGATGCTTATATAATTAAATAGTAAAATTAATGGGCATATAAAATCTCTGCAAGGTTATTACACTCTGCTTTGCTGCTGACTGCCTGTGCCCTTGGCTCACACTGACTTAATTCACACATCCTTTTAGATTTTTTATTGTATTTGATTTGCTATAAACAAGCACTTTTAAAATGAGAAAATGTAGAGCTTTTTAAAATCACATTCAGTCCGGTGAACCTTGCAGTGGTGTGATTTGAATGTTTCCACCAACTAAATCAGAATGAAAAGGTTTTAATAAATTGGTTCAATGGATTTCACAAACTGATTGTTTACACACAAAAAGTGATTTGCGCATAAGCAGGCTGGAGATGTTTATGAATGGGACCCAGTCCCCTAATTAGACATGCATGGGATTAGCAGGCATTTGTAGTGCTTGCAGGACTAGTCCAAGGACAAGGGGTCCCTGATGAAAAATTTCCATTAAACAAAATTAATTGCGTAGCATAGGGCCTTTCTGAAATGCTTGCCTAGAATTGCCCCTGTTTTTTTAATTAAGTGGGAAGCTTTCCATATAGGAAGACTAGAAATAAGAAAGGTTTTCTTCCCTGAACGGTAAAACTAAATGTGATGGTAACGGCTATTGAATCCTCCAAAATGTATAGCAAACTGCTTCACTTGTAGATGTTATTTGTATTGCCATGTCTGTTCAGTGACCTCTGATAGAATGACCATCAAAATAAAACACATTGGCAGGCTAATGGTGTAGAGTTTACATTGCTATGTACGAGAGCTGGGTCTGGCTACTAGTTCTTGTTAATTCATAATAATAAATATTTGTTTTACAGCGGCACCATGAAGCCTGTACAGTGGTACCTCTGTTATGTTCAATACTATAAAAATATTAAGCAAAAGACTGGGTGATTTCAGAAATGACGTGGTGAATGTCCACCACAGTCAGCCTCAGTCAAACGCGGGGGGTGGTGAAAGCGCCGTGCACGTCTGTTTGCTCGCATCCAGAAGTTAACCACAGTCAAACATGGCCCGGGGTGAAGCTAACTACACTTCGTGCAGTCGGGGCGAGAGAAGGTCCAGAAGTGTGGTGAATGGTCACCACGGCAGGGGTGAATGAAAAGTAACTTCTGAACGGAAACCTGCAGCCGTGGTGGAAGGAATTGACCCCAGCCGCGGTGCATTCTGGGGCTCGAACCGCGGTCCACGTCTCCATTGCATGTCTGTTGTCTTCCCCCAGCCCATGTTCTCTCTGATTGCCCCCGGGCGGTAGTCACGATCCTGTCACTTCGGTTGGGGCCGCATGTGTCACCATAGCCCGCGGTGAATCCGTTCACACCGGGGTGGGATTCACTGTGAAACGCGTCACTTCTGAAATCACCCACTGTTTCTGCCTTGAAGCATGAATAATACACATTTTTGGCAAGAGGAAACAAATTTTGGTGTAAAGAAAGGCTTCCTTCTATACACAAATACTTAACTCCACTTAACTGCGGAGTTAATGGGACTAACTCCACAGTAAAGTTTTTTTCCCCCTTAAGAACATTAGAACGCAAGAAGTGCCATACTGGGTCAGACCAATGGTCCATCTAGCCCAGATTCCTGTCTCTGACAGTGGCCAATCACGGTGGCTTGGGAGAAGCACACAACAGGTCACAATGGGGGATCCATTCCCTGTTGCTTTTCCCCACCTCCCATCATGTTCCCTGATCCTGTCTGGCTAATAGCTGCTAATGGACATATCGTCAAGAAACTTGTCCAAACCTCTTTTAAACTCAGCTATAGAACTGGCCCTTACCACAGCCTCTGGCAGTAGATTCCACAACCCAATTATACGCTGAGTTGCTACCCATAAGTTTCATGGAGTGTCCCCTATTTAAAGTACTAGCTGAGAGGGTAAATAACTGCTCCTCGTTTATTAGTTCCACACCACTCATGATTTTATAGACCTCTATCATATCTCCTCTCAGTCATATCTTCTCCAAAGTGAAGAGCCCCAACCTATCAAGCCTTTCCTCATACGGGAGCCCTTCCATGCCCTTGATAATTTTTGTTGCCCTTCTCTGTACCTTTTCTAGTTCAGCTATGTCTTTTTTGAGATGGGGCGACCAGAACTGCACACAATATTCGAGGTGCGGTCGCACCATTGATTTGTATACAGGCATTATAACATCCTCAGTTTTATTCTCTATCCCCTTCC
>QEPC01001717.1:2769314-2792489 GCA_003113815.1 Sphenodon punctatus | reverse complement strand
CTTGGCTTGGTTACAAGGTGGTCGGTAGCAGCAGTCAGCAGGGGAGGGCTGACAGTAAGAGCAAGGGGAAAGACTAGAGGGCATCGGGAAAGGCAGCATGGAAAAGGTGGGTCTTGTTAACTAGTTTTAAAAGTTAATCCAGCTGTAAGTATCAGAGAACCAAGAAGTGAATGCACGGAGCATGTACAGAAAATAGATTAGAACTACATTGCCCAGCAGGCAGCACAGACGTGCAGAGTGAACAGCCACAACATGAACTACAGTTCCCAGCAGCCCTAGAGCCGCCAAAGCATGCTCAGCAGGGAAACAGAAGCCAGCAAGCAAGTGCCTGCCACTGTAAACAAAGGTAGAGAAAGCCAGCACGGAACTACCAGTCCCAGCAGCCCCCCGAGGCTTTGCACATGCCCAGAATATTGGAAAAAATGGCAAGGAAGAAACAGACAGCAAAAATGCAGGGGGAATGTATCTGCTCATACTCCCCAGAGTGATCCATATTGGTGATTTACAGGGGTTCTGAACGCACGTGGCTGAGACAGGTGATGGCAGCAGGGGAGAATCAGCTACAGTAGTCCAGGACTCAGAGCAGTCATGTGAGTCAGTCAGCTACTCAGCCCCAGGGGCAGAAGGTCTTCTTTAAAACAACAACAACACTTTTCTCCTTGAAAACTTGCACAGAACACGAGATCTCAGCAAGAACGTCTCGAAATCTCACTCCCATTTCTTTTTCTCATGAAATAAAAAAAGGTCTTGTTTTAGCCCTACTGATGATAAACATCTTTAGGCTGTGCTAGTGAATGAATAGGCTGGCACTTCATCATGTCTCCCGCCCATCCCATACACTCTATACCTCTATACACAAGGCTAGGAAAGGAGAGGTGCTGTCCTTGATCCAGCACAGCTACCCATGGCGCTCTGTGCTGGGAATTTGAAGCTAGGCTATAGGCCTTGTATCTGTTTTCAGTGCTGAAAGATCATAATGGAGTTGAAAATCTTGCCAATTATTGTAATTTCATCCCTCATAAAAGGGGATTAACGTGGATGTTATTTAAATCTTGAAACTTCCTCTTCTGCGATATTTATCTCATCTGTTATTGAGACTGGAGAATACAACTAGCAGCATAGCTTTCTCTTCAAACCTAGGGGAGTGTCAGGATTAGTGGCAGCCACAGTATTTTCCCTCTCTTTGTCTGTCTCTCTGTGTGTTTCTCACACACAGACACAGACACACACACACACAAAATTGGTTGCCACAAAAGCACATACATGTTTAAGGAAAACCACCAACCAAAGACAATTTTTGACCAAATTTGAAATACAAAGGAAAATTATCCCCTACAACTCAAAAACACAACAAAGATTAGACATTTTAAAGCAAACTGTGTTCCCAGTCAGTAAGTAGATACAGCCTCTAGTGCAATTAGGGTGGCCAGTTATGCAAATTGTAGAGGAAACATATGAGAAATACAGGTTGCAGGCCTGTATGGCACCAATGCAGTCCTGCAACCTATATTTCTCATAAGTGTCCTCTAAAATGTGCATATCTGGCCACCCTAGGTAGAATATTAATAACAAAGAGTTAACATACTGTTAAAGAAAGCTATTATTAACTTGCAAAGGAATCAGAATTAATGCCCTCTACTTTGTTTCCAATGTAAAGTTTTAAGTGAAATTACCTGGTATCTTTGCTCATGCATCTTCAGAAGGAAGTTTTATTTATATTAACAAATGTGAGGAACTTATCCACACTGACTTTATTGAAATTAAACTTAATGGGATTTTTCTAACAATCTAGGCAATTACAATTTGCTTTATAATTAATTAGTGTGCTTAGTGAAATGAAGAGAAACAATTATGTTGTTTTAGTCACATATTGCCTCAAAAGATCTGCTCTGCTGTCAGCAATGAACTTGCTAACTTTTTGTTGCTTCCATCACATCAGTGGCCTGAAAAAATATACACGTTGTTCAAAATCAAACAAGCTTCTCTAATTGCAAATATACGATGCAACTTTACAGTAAGAGAACTAATTACAGTGTTTTATATATTTTTGGCCATAGGCATTTGCATGTGGAAGTCACTTCATTCACTGTGAGCCATTAACACTTGGTTAGCTTTGACACCTACTTGATTAGCTATAACTGTGCACACATTAGCAACAGATCATTACAGAGATTTTGTGGATATAGCTAATGGCCTTGCACACTTTATAAGACTAGACTAGATAGCCAGCTGCTGTGATTATATTATCATATGTCTGGATTGAGATGGATGACTCATGGCGATACTTTATTATACATTCCTGAGTGTGTCAAGAATCAACTAATGCACCCAGATGTTGTTGTATGATTTACTGATGGTGAAGCGAGTGCCAAACCTGTTCTTTGGGGCTAATAGCTTATTAAGAATTTAGTCTCTAAACAGCACTCCACCTTCCTTTGTTTACAAGTCTTCTTGCGGAGGTGGGCAAAATTTCCAAACCCTAGAGCTGCATACCCAAATGTTTATATGGCTGAGAGCCACAAGATGCATTACATCACTCATTCCGGGGGCAGAGCAGCACATCTACTCCCCAAATCCTTCACATCAAAGCTCTTGCTCCCAAGTGGCCTGGTGGGTTTGTGCAGCAGCCATGGTGACATAGGACATTCTTGCCCTGCTCCCACAGATCCCATGAAGTTCCAACAGCTGAAATGGCAGCTCAACTTCTCTTGCTTCTGAGGTAGCTACATGGACATTTGTTTTTCAACATAGATCAACACTTATAAAACCATAAAATTATAAAAACATATCACTCCCCACCACCCTCTCCTCCCCAACCCTGACTGACATACCCCCAGACAGCTACTTCTGGCAAGAGCCACAGCACAGGTGCCCAAGAGACAATTCTATGAAGGAACATGTGTTGCCTTGCCCACAACAAGCTGTGGTTTTTACAAAAAAATTCCTTCTTTACACAGAAAGATTTCCACTTCAAAGTACTGAAAACGGAGTCTAGTGCAATTTCTTCTACATACCATTTAAAATCAACAAGTTTCAGGTTACAGTATACTGCAACATTTTATTGAAACTTGTATCACCGTAAAAGGCACCTTCATTCTTCTGATTACAAAAAAAGACACATTGAAAATTTACTCTAGATCGTAAAATATTAATCTCATCTTTTAGTCTGGCTTTCCAATGGAAAAAAGACTTATCCAGTCACCAGTCACGTGCATGTCCCCTTCATGATGTTTGATCTTGCATACCAATTTCAGCCAAATTTGGGACCGGGGAACCGGGACCAAAGGTAAGTTACAAATTTTTGTAACAATCAGCACACCTAGAGAGGAGATTGTTGCAGGTTTCCACTTACTGGTGGATAGGTGTATACAGGATCAAGACCCAGGAGGACAGACACCCATAATCTGTTTATTAACATCACATAGTCCAGTCCTAAGCCAAGTATTAAACCCCTGGCCACCCACTGTCCATACAGCAGAGTCTAGCCTAACACAGTCCCTGGCTGGCTCTCCCACAACTCACATCAGGGATCCTTCCTTCAGGGTCCTCTTGACCAGCCACGATGCACACTCCTCAGTAGTCAGGAACAGACAGACATCTACTTCCTGCCTCCAGGCTTTTATAGTGCTGAGTGGGTGTGGCTTTGGGCCCACTCAGCTTCTCTTAAAGGGCCAACAGCCCACAAGGACTCTGCCCTGTTACAGAGAGATGGCTCTTTTTGAAGCCAAAAAGTTCCATTGACTTACAATGAGCACTGTCCCCAATTAGGAAGCCAGGCTCATTAGTTCAAGAACGTGCTACAAAGAGCTGTTTGTTTGTTTCCCCAATGCATTCCCACCCATCTGTCTTATAATGACCATCAGTGGGATTTCCTGTGACCTCCATCTCCCCTGAGTTCTAACCAGCACTCGATACTTTTGCTTTCCCAATGACTCTTTATCTTCCATCACTGGTCCTTTGCTGGACTCATCTGCTTCTTCTGTTCCAATCTCACTAGCTCTGGCACTTCCCGAGCCTATACAGCTTAGTATTTCTGAAAGATGAACTCCCCTAAACATGCAACACTTTTGCTGTGCTCACATGAAATGCAAAGTTTGTGGTTATTTATACCCCTGGGTAAAGTAATCCAATCCTATAGTAGCCAAATGTAAATTTTTACCCTTGCATTGGATAAAAACAATGTGCGTTGAGCACAGCCAGAACAGTTCCCCGGCCAGAGTCACATGTGGTTGGTTCCCTGATCTGACCCCGGCCGTGTTAGCAGTGTAGTGGTGACCCAACCCGGCCAGTGTCACCGCTGCTCTGCTGTCACTTCTGTTGGTACCCATTGTGTACCTCAAACTTACATTATGGTCTAGAAGGAAGAGAAAAGCATATCTGGACTGGGTTAGTAAAGTATTTTTCCAGGTAGTCAGATCTGGTGGACAACCATATAAAAGACATTGACTAAAGCAGCACATTCAGTGGCTGCAAATGACTCTGGGATGCCTGTGGGAGTGTCTCAAGGACTGTCTGCCACAAACCCATCATCCACATTCATATCATTAGGAGCGGATATTTCTCTTTTGTACAGTGTGGAGTAATGAA
The DNA here is from genome assembly GCA_003113815.1 of Sphenodon punctatus. Classification (NCBI taxonomy): domain Eukaryota; kingdom Metazoa; phylum Chordata; class Lepidosauria; order Sphenodontia; family Sphenodontidae; genus Sphenodon; species Sphenodon punctatus. The sequence continues at coordinate 2,787,902 of QEPC01001717.1, read as the reverse complement.
GCCTACATTACCTCTGGAAACACAGCACTGGCAGGGAAAGCTTTCTTCCCTGCCCTTCTCCATGATAGCTGGACAATGTGAGGCTGCAGGTGTAGGTGAAATGTCAGGTGTTTGCCAGTACGGGCAATCCCAAACACACAGAAAGTTGTGCACAACTGTGTACGCATACCATCTTGTGGGTAGCTAGTGGCTACTCACTAACTGTCGATGAGCTTTTGGGGGAAGAAGAGGGCTTCCTGGTTTGGAGGTGCAGAGAGAAGCAGCAGCATCAGTATGTCTCTGGGAGCTGCTGCCACTCCTCACTGGGTCTGGCTTTTGACCTTGGGCCTTCTATGCTCAGCACAAACCCTGCACCACTTTTTGGCACAGGACTCTCTTAGGGTGGGGACCCCTGAGATGAGCTTCTTCCCTCCAGGTGCTAACCTTTGCCTCTGTGGCTTCACTCTCCTGACCTTTACGCAGGGCAAGACTGAGGCTCCTCTTAGCCACCCCAGTGCACTGCACCTCTGTCAGTTTTAGGTTCAGCCTTACATAACCATTCTTCCTCAAAGCTGGCCATTATCTTTGTCCTTCTTCCCAGTCCCAGCTGTGTCAATCCCATGTGGCTTGATTGCAGCCCTTCCCAAAGGCACCAACTACAGAACTCATCCCCACCTGAAGCATCTAAAGGTGAATCCATTACATTTACTGCTCCATTATTAACGTTGGGCATTGTAGGTACCGAGAGAATTTGACTTGCCCAGGATCACACTGGAAGTCTGTGCCAGAGACTATCAGGTCCAGTCCGTCATCTGATGTTAAAACGTTTCTTGTGTGGCTGCACAAAAAATAATTATCACCAGAGCTATAGACATGCATAACAGGGCAGCTGTTCTCAGTTGCAGGGAATCTTTGATCATATTCAACTCCAAAGTATTTTTGTAACTCTGCATCCAGTGGAAGTTGGAAACAATGAATGGCTGTTCTGCTACACCCAGGGTTGTTTCCTGCAATCATACTTTAAGGAAATGTGAATTGAGAATGTACAATAGTTACTTGCGAAATGCCAAGTGGCAGCCAGCGCTATGAAAACAGCACAACTTACTACTTTTATGAGATGCAACGTGTGCATGAGTCATGCAAACAAAACTGTATGAAACCAAATAGTTACTAAACATACTTGACCAACAGGCAACTGCCTGCTGTAGTTCAGTATAGTTCCGTTTGCATAGCCTGGTGCACAACATTCTTTGAAGAAAAAGCACATGGTTTCCTATACTTTTTGGTGCCTTGAAGGTGGATTAGAAACCAAAACCCCACAGTACTAACTTCACATTTTAAAGAGTCTGAAAGCCGTAACCTTGACCTGAGTCCACGTTCTCTTCTATGACACTTTGCACTTTGCTTGCTATTGGTGAGTACTCTTGAGTTGTGTGATAGGGTCAGGAACAATGACGCAGCAAAGTTTTTACAGAGCTTTTCACCTGGTGTGCATTATACAGATTTTGAGGACAGCTCAAGGGATCAGGATGCTTTTAAAGTTGATTTTATTACTTTTGTCTGTCTGCTTACAAAAAGTCACAAAACAGGTAATGTTTTATTGTGTGTGTTCTATACTTCTAATAAATAGGCTGGTAGATAAGTACTAGCTGCTTCAGTGAAAATGTATTTTTTATCTACTAGGTCCACTCATTTCACTCAAGACCATAGTTTAGATTTTTAGGTCAAGCTTTGTAGGTCCCATTTCTAAATCTGTAGATGACGTTTATTCCTTGAAACAAGTGTGTTTGTGTGTGAAAGAGAAGTTAGAAGAAAAGGTGTTTTGGGCAGAAACAGCACCTGAGCTTTCGTTTCCAAAGTACAGGATCCCTAGACTTTCAGTTCTCCAGTACAGAAGCTTGCTGACAGAATCATAAAATGTGAGGGGCCATATGTGTTATTTCAGGTGCTTGTTTTTATGGCTGTGTTGACTGCATAAAATTGAATAGAGCTACACAGCTTACCCTAAAGTAGAACTCAACTTTTTCCAGTTCTGGAATTTATTCAATATTTATTTATACAAGGTTTTAAATGAAATTTTGTGAGACTACATGAGCAGAATCCACATTTCTTCTACCCTTAGAGTAGATTAAAATTATACAATTCCAAAGCCATGCTATCTCACTGGTCAGTTTTTGCCATTTAGTAACTTGCTCTGACGCAACGGACGATCAACCTGAAGAAAGTGAATGCATTAGAAAGTTAAGTATGATAATCGTCAACGTATCCATCCAAAGTTGCCCCCATAAGCTGCATTAAAATATTAGTAGCTCTGGAGAATAGTGGTGAGAAAGTTTTCCCTCCACCCCAGAGATACAGTATCAGTTGCTGGCCCCCACCAGGTAGAACATAGTCTCAGGCTCACAAGGCAGCATTGATATTTGAAAGCTGTTTGGTTGATAAGTTGAGAAGGTTCCAGCATACACTTAATAAACATGGCATTCCGCTTGCCACATAAATCACCGAGTCTGCACTGCAGAAAAACATCTAAAAGTTATGCCAGCCGTTTGCTAACTGTAACACAAATCAAAATGTATAAATTCTCTGAGCTGACAGGATGCAAGAATTATTTTTGAGCCAATGAATGGTGAGTGCCTCTTAGCAATGGTGAGTGTATCCTACCACTGCAGCAAGTAAGCAAGCTTCTCATGTTCTAACACCATTCGTGGTGTAACACATACATTCTGTGTCAGCCTTCTCTGGGTACAAAGATATAACTTCTACACAATCACAGCTGTTCTGTCGCCTCCAGTCTGCTACCCTGTAATATAATAGTGTAATCTCCCCTCCGTTTAATGCTGACAGACCATTACAAATTGTGATTTACGCAAGGATATTAACCATAACCAGGTTGTACAGGGAGTGCCCATAGATGATTTATTAACATATTGTGGCAGTCTTTACAGAGCTTTTCACCTGGTGTGCATTATACAGATTTTGAGGACAGCTCAGCTCATACATTTTCACTGAAACAAACATAGTTACTTGGTTTTTGAATTCTTACCTCTACAGTACAGTGGGATAGACCCAGGAGAAAAATCATCTGCCTCTGTAGGTGTTTGCCAACAGGAGCTTCGTGCAAGCAAAAACATAGTAGTAGACTAGTAGTACTTTATTTACGGCTACTAGGCCAAAGCAATAATCAAATTACAAAAAGGTAACCGGCACCTTTACAGATTAATTTAAAAATGAGCAAAAAAATCTAGGTATATATCTAGATATATAAAAAGCTATTTAAAGATAAAAATTCAAACTTAATATAGACATCATTAATAGTTCACATTTATAAAGAGGAATCTTTCCATAATTTATCACGTCTTTTACGTGCTATAGCCAAAAATTGACCCAAAGCATATAAAACCATCAGAGAGTTATTGCATAAAAGCCACATTGTTTTCTCCATATCTGTCCAATAAGAAACGTTGGAAGTTACAGGTTCAAGATAATAGTTTCTTATATCTATATAAAATGGGCAACTTGAAAGAAAATTTATTTATTTCATTTAATTTCTTAGCCACCCCCTCCTGCTACAGCAGCTCGGGGTGCCTTACAGCATATTAAAACTATATAAACATATATATATATAGATAACAGCCAGGTCTTGCACTGTCTTCAAAAAGAGGGAAGGTCGGGGGTGAAGTGGACCTCTGTTAGGAGGGAGTTCCATAGCCTCGGTGTGGCCACCAAGAACACCCTCCTCATTGTCATCACCTGAGAAACTTGGGGGACCCCAAGGAAGGCGCTCCCAGCCAACCGCAAGGGTTGATCCAGGACCCAGGGGATGAGGTGATTCTGCAGGTAAGCAGGGCCCAGGCCGTAAAAGGCTTTATAGGTCAAAACCAACAACTGGAATCGAGCCTGAAGACTATAGTCAGCCAGTGCAGAGAGTGAAGCACTGGTGTAATGTGCTCGTGGAGACCCAACCCCGTAAGGAGACGGGCTGCTGCACGGCCTGGGCCCTACTTATCTGCGGGACCGCCTCACTCCCCATGTGCCTGTGTGACCTTTGAGATTATCCATGGGAGCCTTTTTGGAGGTTCCCCGGGCGAGGTGGGTGGCCACCGATGTTAGATCTTTTTTGGTGGCTGCCCCTGTGCTGTGGAATTCGCTTCCGGAGGAGGCTCGATTGGCCCCCACTCTCCTGTTATTTCGACGTTCATGTAAGAACTGGCTGTTCCGCCAGGCCTTTGGTGAGGGGTAAGGGGCGGGTGGGTGGGTGGAGTTGGGGTGGGAGGGAGTTTTCTTTCCCTGCATAATGTGGGATTTTTAACAGTTTTAAGTGTTTTATTGTTTTAATGTTTTTTATATTTGTTTTCGCCTCCCGGGCTGCCTTGTGGACAGGAGGAGCGGGATAAAACTTTTATATAAATAAATAAAATAAAATTCTGCACCAGCTGCAGTCTCCAGACCGTTGCCAAGTGTAGCCCCATGTAAAGCGCGTTGTAGTAGTTTGGTCTCGAGGTGATTAAAGCATGGATGATGGAAGCCGACACACGAGATGTAATTGGTGAGATTCACCCCTCGCCACGGCCTCCACCTGGACATCCAGGCAGAGCCGTAAGTCGAGGCGCACCCCCAGACTGCGAACCTGAGGGACCAATAGAGAACAGAACCCATCAATGATGGGTGCCACCACTCCTCCAGTTCCTACCACCAGCATCACCTCTGTCGTGTCAGGATTCAGCTTTAGATGGTTCCAAAATGGACTAAGTCCGTGACAAACTCAAGATGACATGGGCAGTGCCCCTCATAATAGGGAACTTTAGTCCATCTTCCTTTTAAAACCACTGTATTTATTTGATTTAAATGAAATTAAGTGATTAGTTCTCTCTGTTTGTTTTTAACCACTTTTATCAAATTAGGTTCTAATTTAAACTCAGGCTTAAAGTATCTTAAAAGAGGAGAGAATATTTAGACCACCTCACTAGCCTTAAATCATTCTGCATAGAAATATCATTTAATCTCATTTCAATTTGAAGTTTATCCTTTGGGAGGGGTAATCTATTCAAACAATCCCATTTCTCTCCAAGGCCATCCACGTATAAGATCTCCTTTATTCCACCCAGCCAATCAAATGTCTGGATCGCCTTGGAGGCAGCTGCATGAGCATTCGTCTCCCATCAGTATAATAGGCAATAATCAAACTTAGCAGAACAGAATCAGTCTCTAAGTTCAGAATCATTTCCCACATGATTCCTCTGTATATCGAGTCAAATGCCTCTTTGAGATCCATAAAAGCAATATAAAATTGTCTATTTTTCTTTGTATACTTTATCATCAAATAATTTAATGTAAAATATTGGTCCAGGCATCAATAACCTTGGTGAAATCCAGCCTGTTCCTCACCTAGGATTCCTTTTTCTTCCACCCAGGTTCTAAGAGATCCAGCAGATGCCTCCCATAGATCTTTGCAGGGATGCTAATAAGACTGATGGGTCTGTAGCAGTCAGGATTAGTTTTAGATCTTTTTTAAAAAAAATAGGAACCAATATATTCTTCTTCCATACTGCAGGGAAATAATTGTAATTAACGATATTATTAATAAGTTGTTCTAATATAGGGATCCACCACTGCTTAAAAAAATTCACTAATATAGGAGGAGCCCTTTCTCACTTTTCACCCTGCGTCTTGAACTATGGCCCTTTTTGCACGGATGCCCTCCCACCCCCCGCCCACGTGTGCCGGTGGGTGGGCAGGGTGGGGGGGGTGTCTGCGGTATTGCGGCAGCAGGGGGGAGTGGGTGCTCCCGTGCTCCACCCACCTCCACCCATCGCCCACCCACGGAGCAATGGCCACCAATGGCAGATGTTCCATAGGTGGAAGTGGGTGGGAGGTGCGGTCCATCTGAAAATGGCTTTGATCTGATAGGAGGAATGGAAAAAAAATCTTCCCCTACTTCCAATCCTATTGGGAATCCTCAGCAGTACTCAAAATTAAATGGCACTTTGTAAAGCTCCAGGTACATTGCTGGTGCTATATAAATGCTTGCTAATAATAATAATAATAATAGATATCATTCTTAAACCCCACCTGCACTGGAGAATATTTAAATGGGTCTTTATGCTGATAAAGGCCCTTTTTATTTTTACACAAGGCATAAATACTCATGCCCACACAGGTCTGCTGCATGGGCATGAGTGGATGCCACCAGTGTGACCACCATGGTGGGTAAGTGTGTGTGTGTGTGTGCACGCGCTCCTGTGACCCACGCACCTCCACCCGTCACCCGCACACAGAGCAACTGGGGGAAACGGAGGTTGCTCCGTGCAGGGGCACGTGCGAGGATGCATGTGGGATGAGTGTGTGCCCGTGTACGCCCGCACCACCCCTGCAGCAGTGCACACACCCATCCCCCTGCAGCTGCGGCCCGTGTAAAAAGGGCCAGAGTCTTGATACATAAATAATATTTTGCTCCACCCACCCATGTGAAAGGTCAAATTTACTTACAAGATATCTTACTGTTTTTTCTATTAATAATGAACCATTTTCATTCTTAGAGCCTCAAAATATATATTATAATATTCTGGTCTCTTAATGATTTTCTTTCTCCCATAAAATGTAGAGGTTCCTACTGAGGAATTTCTAAAACTATCCACCTTAATATAATCCGCTGTATATGCAGGTGCTTCATTTAAGTCATCATGAACACAACAAGCCTGTTGATTATTCAAAGTAATCTGCAAGGAGGTTAATTGAACTTTTAATATGAGAGCAAAACTCATTAAAAGCCATCAGCTCCTTTGAGTTAGAACTTTTAAACTCCTCAATAACGGTCATCAGTTTGCAAAAATGCTGTTGTGAAGAGTAATACCCATTAATTTATGTCATATAACATCCGGAGATTTAGGGATTAATAGAGAGAGTTAAGAAATCCTTGTATCTAGCTAATCTATGCGTAACTCCAGGGCAATGACTGCCTAGTAAATCTATAAAACTATCATCCAAATTGGAGTGCAGTGTTAAGGATTGCTCAAAATTTGGCATATCTATATCCTTTAAAACATCATGAACGGGAATCTTGAGATATCAAATTAATAACAGGCTTATCAAGATCCTTAGATCTTTCAGATAAGTTACAAAGTGTAACATTGGCAGAAACAGGTGGACCTTTCTTAATGATAAAGTTTGTTATTTTGAGCTGCGTAGAAATATTCTTCAAGGAAGTCAGTAACTGGGAGGAAGTCACCACCTGATCCCCTTGGAGAGTAATAATTTTCTTGTAGGGAGGCAGAATAAGAAATTCTCCCTCTTAGCTCTTCCCAATCCTTTCAGTACTCCTCACAAACAGGGATTCTGGCCGACAGAGCTGCCACAACCAGCAAACAGACCGCCAACAGACCGCACCCTTTGGCATCATCCTTCGGCCGACTCCTTTAGGCTCCTGGCCTTCTGAAATATCTGAGAGGTAAGACAACAGCCCCAGCTGTAGGCAACAGGTGGCACGGAGACAGCCCTCATTGCAAGTCCGTTGCTCCGTGGGTGGGTGGTGGGTGGAGATGGGTGTTGCACGGGAGCATGCACGCACCTACACCCACCGCAAGTGGTGTTTACACCCATCTCCACCCAGAGAAATGCACCCCACCCACCGTAAGTGGTTTTTACGCAGATGCCTCCACCCATCTCCACCCAGCGAAACTGGGTGGAGGCATCTCGTGCAAAAAGGGCTCATGTTGCAGGGCTGCAGTATTGCCCTGTATCATGTATAATAAAATGTAACACCCATTTTATCGGTGTTAGAGTGTCTGTGTAAAAAGGGCCTTAGTGGAATGATCCACTTCCTGCTGTTCACTTCCAGTCCCCGAGAACCAGATCTGCATCTCCTGACCTACTTGACTAAAAGCCATTTAAGGACCTATCCTCTAAGAATTTATTCAGTCCTTCTTTGAAACCAGTTATGCTGCGGCTTTCACCAGTTACATAGCTCTGGTGTTACGCTAAGGCTTTCACAAGGTTCTCTGACAAGTTCCACATGTTAATTACATGGTGAGTGAAAAAATATTATGCTTTGTTTGTCTTAAATCTACTGCCAGTTAATTTCATAAGGTGCCTCGCAGTGTTAGAAGAAGAAATAATTAAGTGATTTGGGGATTGAAATCTAAGGCCTAATTCTATAACTCTGAGAGGAACCCTTTAGCATCCTTGTGAAAGGGCTGCCCAGGAACAGATTACAGAGGTGGGACCAAATGTATAGACACCAATAATATAGTGCATACATAATAATAAAGTCCCTGCTGAAAACTGATCCTGTCTAGGAAAATTCCTCACTGTCAGCCTGTATGGAAGATGTAAGTGCGTTTAGGGGAAGATGTGAAGGAATGGAGAATACTTGTTTGTCAGATGAAAATAAGGAAGAGAGAGTGAGGAGGCAGTATTGTCAATTAAATCATTTTTTCACTTTAAACAAAGGCAACTATTCTGTGTCTTTCTAAGGAGAGTATAGGAAGGCTGGAAACGGCAAATGGTGCAAGCGACAGCAGCAACAACGTGGGTCTCAGTCAGATTTGGAACGGGAACATATCATTTGCTGTGCTTGGACTACAGAACTGCTGTATTTACCTGGCTGCATGATATTTAATGAGGGTCTCAGCACCATTAATTGTTTGTTTTTTTACTGGATCAAGTAGTAGTACTGCAATTGCAAAGGATTGTATGGATTTTTTCTTCTATACCCATTATCTGAGACAGCAAAAAGCAATAAAAGGAAAAAAAGAAATTGGAAAGAAACCATAATCACCACCTTTCTTCACAGTTGAACCAGGTTTGACTGTATGAAAACGTAAGACTTCCGTATCAGAAAGTGACTCCTCCTCCCTTTGGAACACATGGGCCTAGTTTTGCTCATTTAACAGTCACAAATCTTTAGGAGGAACCATGTAGCAACTGCCACTTCTCTCGCTGTTCCTGGATGCTTCTGGTTAATTCCTCTGCCTTGGTGCGCATGGTACCTATTGTCGTCGCACCAGCCTCCCTCCCCTCCAAGAAGACAGGACACAATGTTGGATTTACATGGCCGCACCCTTTATTATCCAATTACAAACAGCCGAATAGGTGAGGGGGTGACATCGCCTATTGCGATACGGGTCCAGCATCAACCATAACTAACAATTTCAACAGAAGAGGCTGCGAAATACCTTCGCCAGCCTCTTCAACAGTAAAACACGTCTCCCCTTCGTCCAGCGCTGGGGCCGCGGCCAAAGGGGACATTGTCCGTCCGGACATGAGTAAGGATTGAGGTGCCTGTCAGTGGGAGGCCTTACAATGCCCTGCCACCTTCATTGACACCCTTCTCCCAGGGAAACCAACACCCCGCGTGCCATACCCTGCCCCGCGGTACACGTGGCTTCCCCATCCCTTAAGGAGATGCCTCCTAATTTCCTTATCCTACTTAAACGATGCTGGACCCCCGCCACCCTGGATCCAACAAAAAATCAGGCGGATCCAGGCCCCCACACCTATCGCAAAACTAATTCTAAACCTGCCTTGAGAGCTCCGAGATAAATAGCGTTACCAGCTGGGGACAAATGTACCCCATCTGCCCTAAAATAACCCACTTCCTTATATGTAATTTGCGTGTGACTGATTGTCCCAAATCCAATTGAACCTAACCATTTCTTAATTTCCCTATTAATTGTCTTACGTGTCTTATCTATTCTTTTGGTCGAATCACCCTCCACCCAGCGTAATCTAGTCACTAACTGCGTCCAAATTATTCTAACCCCTTGAAAATATCGCTGCACCTCTAACAAATCGTTCTTAATATCCCGTATCAACTGTACCCCTTTTAGTCCTGGTAAATCGTTTTCCCCAAGGTGAATAACTAAAATATCTGGTCTGTGCCATCTTCCAAGCTCCCTTAACATAGGCAGCAGTTGGCGCCACCTCATACCACTCCTCCCATGCCAGTTGATTATAGCCATTTCTGAGAGCCCCATCTGGGCACCAACTGGGGATTCTCGCGCCGCCTTCGCTGCCCAGCGCACCAAGCTGTGCCCGCATATCCAAATCCTAGTCCGTCTGGACACCATCCGATCTGTCAATGGAAGGAGATGGCATGGTTAAATCGACATATCCATGTTAATGACGTACATAGGCGCGGTATGCTGCCGAACGCCAATGGCCGACAGCCTGAATCTCAGGGCCCGACATTCCCATTTGCGCCGCAAACGTGGCTGCACCTATGCGGAATGAATGGGAACCATAATCCCGGGGCGGGATGTTCAGTTTTACCAGTGTGGCCCTAAGTACGGACGTGAATTGGTACCTGGTAACTGGTTTACCATTCAGATGGCAAAACAGGGGGTCCCCCGCCAGGGGGCGAATGGCCAAATAAGCTTGGACTGCCAAAACCGGGCACAATCCGGGATCCCCAGCCCTGGCTAGTGTGATCATCTTACCTTTTCCCCGCTGGTCAGTCTTGGATAACCTTAATCTAATTTTCACCTGCCTACTGTCCCACTGTATATCACGATACCCTATTGCCCTACCTGACCTATCCCCAGCTGACTCTGCTACCATCTCGCTTACCCGAAAGGCTCCAAAGAATGCCACTTTAAACAGGGTGGCAAATAAAATTTCTTCAAATCTATTAAAACACACTAACCTCAATGTGTTTACTATTCTGACCAGTAGGGGGGGAGTAATAGGCAACCTGGTATGCACAGGAACTGTTCTTTCCCGTGCCCACGACTCCAGCAACTTGCGTGTCAGAAATCCTCCACCAGGTGGCGGGTGCCCAGCCAATTGGCTCATGAACCCCAGGGCAGACAATCTACCCGAAATAGTACTAGCAGCAAGCCCGTCATTCCTTAATGACATGGCGAACTGCAATACTTCAGCCTCGGGGATGGGAAAACCCGTGCTCCATCCCCGGTTTGACCGGAACAACTGAAAAGCCTGGAAGGCAGCCTGGTATGCCGCCCTGGTACGTTCCGCCAATGAGGCCTGAACCGAGGAACTTAACTCCAGGATCCAAGGTTCCACAGATCGGACGGCATGGGTTCTGGGTTCTCGCTGGCCTCCGGAGCGAGCACGCGAAAACGCTCCATCTGGAAACGAGAGAGAGCATCTGCAATCTCATTCTCGAGTCCAGGGACGTGCCTCGCTCGAAACAGAATGTTGTGCTGAAGGCACAGCAGCACCAAGTGCCTAACCAAACCCATGACCCTCTGAGAACGAGATGACAAGGAATTAATTATTTGAACCACTGCCTGATTATCACACCAAAAGAGCACCACTTTGTTGGCCAATTTACTGTGCCATAATCTGACAGCCACCACAATGGGGAACAATTCGAGGAATGTCAGATCTCTGGTGATGCCAGCCTGAGCCCACTCGGCCGGCCAAGCAGCCGCACACCACCGCTGCTGGAAAAAGACCCCAAATCCAAATGCACCGGCGGCATCCGAGTGGACCTGCAGTTCCGCATCCAACATAACATGTCCTCTCCAAACAGATACCCCATTGTACTGCTCCAGAAATGATAGCCATACCCTCAAATCCTCCTTAATTTCTTTGGTTACCCTGATGTGATAATGAGGCGATAAGTCCCCAGCTAACCGCCCATACAAACGGGACAAAAATGCCCTGCCTGGTGCAACTACCCTGCATGCGAAGTTTAAGCTCCCGAGGAGTGACTGAAGCTGCCTAACCGTGACCTTGTTAGCCAAGACACATTCCCCAATCTTCTGCCTCAGTGCTATTACCTTATCCATAGGCAGACGGGAAACTCCGAGGGTCGAGTCTAACTCGATCCCCAAATATGTGAGTACCGAGGAAGGGCCCTCTGTCTTCTCAGGAGCTAAAGGGATACCCAAATGTGCAGTGATGCGTTCAAATAGGGCGACCAGGTTCGAGCAGTCAAGCCCGTCACATTGACCGACGAAGAGGAAGTCATCGAGGTATTTGGTCATACCTCCACCACTTGCCTCCTGACGTACAATCCATGCCAGCAGGGAGCTGAAGCGCTCGAATGCCGAGCACGATATAGAGCACCCCATTGGCATGGCCTTGTCGTAGTAATATTTTCCTTGAAACTGGAAGCCCAATAAGTGATAACTGTCCGGGTGAACTGGCAAAAGACGAAAGGCTGACTTAACATCGCATTTTGCCATCAAGGCCCCGGTGCCATACTGCTTGATCAGTTCAACAGCCGCGTCAAATGACGCATAGTGTACTGTCGTCAGGTCTTTGGGTATCCCGTCATTCACCGAGCGGCCTCGAGGATACGAAAGGTGATGGATTAGACGGAACTGGCCCGGGGCTTTCTTAGGTACCACTCCCAACGGGGAAAAGACCATTCCCTTCAATGGAGGCACATCAAAGGGGCCAGCCACCCGACCCTCCGTTACTTCCTTCCGTATCTTGTCTGCCACCACATCCTCCATGCCCACTACTGATTTCAAATTGTGAGGCACTCTACCTATTGGCACCTCCCCTACTGGAATCCTAAAACCCTCTTTGAACCCTCTCACAACATAGCTCACCTCATCCTTATCCGGGTGCAAAAGCAAGGCTACTGCCAGCCTATCGACTCTCACTGGCGTTGGTGGGCTTTCCTGTTCCTCCACCCCCGGGGTTCCCTTGTACCCCTCTTGAAGCGCCCGCAGCCACGGACTTCCCTTTTGCCCAAGGTTTGGGCCGGGGGCAGGAAGCCGCCGGGTGAAACCCTCCACAGGAGGGGCAGGTATGCCGAAACCTACACGTGGGACGCGTACATGCCCCTGACCAGGAAAATTCCCAGCATTGTTCCACGCTGCCCGGATTTCCCTGCCTGCCCCCTGTCCTACCTGGGTCATTCAGGGGGGCCACACTCCCTTTAGCCAAGAGGTGGCCACTATCAGTCTTAGGTGCCCCTTTGGAGTCACTCATGCACGTCAACCACAAGTCTTGCGCATGGATGTCCCATCGGAGCCCTGGCTTAAATGACGCCCGGTGTCTGAATGCCTCATCATACCGGAGCCACGCCCCTGATGGCCCGGTTTCGTATGCCCGTCGAATAATCTCGGCATATTTGAGAAGTACTGCCCCTTTCTCTGGGAACATTTCCAACTGTACGCCATGGTATATGGCGTAGGCAGCCGTCCAGTTGGCCCAGTTTCTATCGGCTTTTGGGCGCTTGTACCGCTCCTTCTCCTTTTTTTCATCCTCCTCCCCAGGTTCAATTATCGGGTCACTAAAGAGGAGGGCGAAAATATCCACGTATTCTCCCCTCCAAATCTTTTCCCTGGTGGCAGGTAATAAATGTTCCCCTATGGGGTCCGATAAATCTACGAAACTTCCCCCCGTGGGTGGGAGCTGGCGCGGCAACCCAGCTCCAGAGTACTGCGGAGCCCACTGCCTTGGGAGTGCCTGCTCGGGGGGGACCCCCCCTTGCATGGCTATAGCCGGCCACCCTTGTGTCGTGCATATTCCTTGCACCTGCCCCCCATGTTGATAACCATCCCCATTGCCCTGCTCATGCTGTGACCTGGGCGTGCCCCTTGGTTGATTAAGGGGGGCCCACTGCCCACCATCGGGTACTATCTCGCCCCCATACCCACTGGGCTGCCCAACTGTCATGGCGGCCGTCCCCTGAGAGGCAGGGGCCCAAACCTGCAGGGCCTGTTGTGCCTGGGTTTGCCCGGTTACAGAGGGCGGCCCCCCATAACCCCAACTGTCTTGTGGTGCCCCTTGTGCAGTTGTAAACCGGGGGGCGGGGGATGAGACCTGAACCCAACCCCCGTTCCACCACAAATATTGCGGTTGTTTTCTTCCAGAGGGAGCGGGGCGGCCTAAACCTATGTTCTGGGCACACGGCCCTCCTTCCACAATTGGACCCGGGCTGTTGGGGCCATAAATTCCTGGACCTGCTACTGAAGGGGGGATACTTCTCTGGACCATGGGTCCCCTCATCCCCCCCGTCTGCATACCTTCCACTGGTGCAGTGTAGTGTTGTGTCCCACGACTGTCTCGATCCCTCTCTGCAATCGCCCGCTCCAGGGCCTCAATCCGGGCTAGCAATCGAGGGTCCTCCCTGCTGCCCCGAGCTTCTTGCTGGTGCCTGGAAAAGTCTTGCACAGGGGGTGAAGGCCCCTCATCCCGCTCCAAATCCTCAACCTCTGTTTCTCCCCCGGTGTACCCTTCACCTTCCTCTTCCTCTAGCTCAACCTGGGACCCCCTTCGGGGAACCCTTGGCACCCTGCCCCCCACTTGCCCTCCGAACTCTCCTTCCGCAAACCGGGCGGGAGGGCCAGCCTGGCGGACACTCCTCCGGAGCCCACTTCCTGCCATGTGGGGGATGATATCTGCCCCTGCACTCTGCTGAGCCCCACTGTGGGCCTCTGGGGACAGGGCTCTACTCAACGCCTCTACTACCAACCCAGGGACACCTGCCCCCGATGGTCCTGGCCTGCTATCCAGCGTGCTTTGGCCCTGGCCTGCCTGACTAGGCCCCTCTCCTAGTGGGGGCATTCCCCCACCAAACACAGCCGCCTCACAGGCCGCTAATCGCTCCCAGGCTGACCCCACACAGCCAGGGGGCTCAAGATCTAACTGCGGGGGGGGGGCAGGCCTTCCCCCTCCTGGACCCTGTTACTCGTTTTACCCCCTTTCTTAGGGGCACCACTCGCGGAGGCTTTTGCCCTTTTTACATTCTCCCCTTTCTGGGCTTCCTTTGTTTTCTGGGCCTTCTGGGCCCGAGCCTCAGCCCCATCCCTGGGGCCACGTTTGCGCCCCCGCGCCATGCCACTTGCCTCTCTCTCACTCCGCTCTTATCCCCCCAGCTCCAATCACTTCTTCAGGACTCCTCTTGCTCCAGGCCGAGCCGAGTCTCTTTCCTACCACCCCAGGACTGCGCGGCCTGCTTCTTCTTTCCCCGCTCCTCCTAGAGTGAGCGGGGAGAGCCTCCGATGCCGCTGACTGCCCCACGTGATTTCCAGGGGCCAATCAGCGGCTCTATTCTTTCGCGCGGTTTGCAAGGGGTTGCCAGGCAACCCCTGCAAACCAGCAACACAGTGCAGCTCAATCTGCTTGCAGGCTCTGCAAGTGGCAGCTGCATCCTCCAAACACAATCAGCCAGGAGGGAAGGGAGGTAGGAAATGGGGCGAGACAACCCCCCACCGCCTGGATTTGCGGCGGAGGGTATTGTGTTGGATAAGGCTGCTTTCACACATTGCAAAATGGGCTATTATAATAACTTGAGATAATACTGGGTATTTTTTGTAAGCCACACTTGGTTGGTGCCTCTTACAATGACCCAAGATCACGCTGCATAAAAAGGGAATACTGCATTCACACCTTACAAAAATTGTGGCGTTATAATATCCGGTATTATCTCAAGTTATTATAATAGCCCATTTTGCAGTGTGTGAAAGCGGCCTTAGATACAGTATGAGCTTCACCTGCTGTTGGAAATGGGCTCATGCATCAGCTTTACCTACATATTTCCAGATGGCAGTGGTGGCCTCCATTACTCGCTGCCCTACCATATCCTAAGGAAAGTCTTTGGGGCCTCAAAGATTATCTTCTTCCACTCTCCAAACCTCACAGCTGCAGGAATGTGACAACACTGCTGGCATTGATGCCTTGTTTTCAGAGATGAGAAATATTTCTTTTTCCCAGAAATGCATAATTGTGAGGGAAAGCGTGATGGAGAAACAAAAAGCAGCACTTGTTCATATGATTAGAGAGGCATCAGCCTCACTTGACATATCTACTCCAAAAATCAGCAAGGTGGATGTAGCCACTCCTGAAGATGTGGGAGAAGAGAGAGACCCACTCAGCCTCAGAATAAGTTGAGCAGAATCAGAGAAAGGCCCCTTTCACACAGACCCTCTAACACTGATAAAATGGGTGTTACATTTTATTATACCTGTTGCAGGGCTGCAGGTGTGCTCTATGGGTGCCCTGCAACATGGATAATAAAATATAACAACCATTTTATCAGTGTTAGAGTGTCTGTGTGAAAAGGGCCAAAGTTAAAAGCCACTTGGCAACCACCACAAAAGAGAAGAGGATGCTTGGTTTAGGAAAGGAAACCCAAGAACAGGAGGAGTGTGCATGACATCTGAACGTTGGGAGCCCATTGCTTTCCTGCTGCTGCTGATTTAATATTCAACGTTGCATTCTTAGGCCACTGTTACATGAGCGGCCAGGGAAGTGCATTTTTCAGTGCGCCGCTAGGAAAAGCCATGCAGGGTGCGTTTACACACACCAGAAGTGACCACCGCCATAGGAATTGGCAACACGCACGGCCTCTTTTTGAAGACGTGTTCTGGAAACCCCAATATCGAGGTTTTACTGCGTGGAGGTGGGTGGAGATGGGTTTGTGCCCGTGGGAATGGCCCCACACCCATCTTCACCCATCATGTACCCGCAGGGGCCCCGGTCTGTTTGAAAAGGCCCTTAGACAAGTTAAAGTTTGGGCTAATTAAAACGATTTTTTTCAGATTACTGTGCATGGGGGGAGCGCGTTGGGCCGTGCTTGGGAGGAGGGAGCAGACGGGCACCATCCATCTCCACCCACCTGCACCCATGGAGCAACCTGCCTTTTTGCTGGTAGCTCTGTGCATGGTGGGTGGGTGTGGAGATGAGTGGGGATGCGTGGGTCGCGGGAGCACGCACCTCCACTTTCAGATGGCGTCCCATGGGTGGACATGCGTGGGTGTGTCTAATTTGAAAATGGCCTTATTGTCCCTCCGAAAGGTTTTTTCTTTGCCCCTTCTGGATTCTGAGAGTAGGTTGCTCTTCAGTCGGCAAGGTTACATGAAGTGTTGGCTGTCACCACCTCTTTTATGTTCTGCTGTACTACAAAGCATTGTCCATCGCATATGTTATTTTGCATATAATGTGTGTGTTTATAATAAGGTTAAATATTAGGAGAAACTTCCTAATTTTAAGATCAGTTGGGCACTGGAACAATCTATTATTAGAGGAGGCTGGGCCTCTCAGGCGTGGCTTAGGTGCAGTGAATCTGCCTCACTACAAAGGGGACTTGACTAGATGACCTTTGTGGTCCCTTTCATGATGGTTCTGTGTCCTAGGATTCTATTGTCTTGCCACCAAAAAGGGTATTTAAAATAACTATATAGTTTTAAATGTTATGTTTAATAAATCATCTATAAACACTTTATGTGACTTTCTATCAGATTTCTTTTTCTGTTGAAAATGTTATATGTCAGTAGAGGCTAGCTTTGCTGTGTGACTAATTCACTGAAATCTGGTAGCAGTTGTCACAGCAGCAAACCAAAAATGCATGAATTTTCCCTATAGTTTTCTGTCCCTCTTCATGATTCAACATGATAATGCTGATTGCTGTCAGTTACTCATGTTTTGAGGTATCAGGAGCTGAATACCCAGGCACTATTGCTGGAAATTTACCTATGCTGCAATATCTTAAGTAAAGGAGGGAGGAATATTTTGCATATTGGATCAGTACAGGAAGACTTCACAAGTTAAATGGTTTTATGGAGGAATCTGGAGAATGAGAGGGGAATGCACTTGGTGATGAGAAAGGTGTTGCACATAGAGGAATGGCATGAAAAAGGGAGGACTGAAAACAGAAGAAAGGACATCAATAGAGCTGTTACAAGAGAGGACCGAGAAATGTAACCAGTGAGAATGTTGTAAAATGAAAAGGGACTTGAGGAGAGAGTGGGTTGCAGCTGTTCACAGCCTGAACTGTGAGAATAAAGACCTCGCGCTTATTATTGACTTCCTTTGATTTCAAAAGCAAAGGAAATTCTCACCTTCTTGAGTGTTACTGATCCTCAGGTAAAGAATATAACAGCTTGTGAGTGCCAATCAGTGGCAATAATAACTTGATTGACCTGCCTTGGCGCTTAAAGGAACACCCTCAATTTAAAAAGCACACTTCTCTGAATTTCTTTAGATTGTTAAGGATTCTATAACTGAGAGAGATGGATAATAATTTTCATATTTTCAGAGTCCTTACATGATGCATTTGACAACTTCTATGCGCACATTCTGACTCACTATTTCCCCCTGTATAGCTAGCTAGTTCCTCCTGTCGTTGTTTTGGTCTTTCAACTAAGGAAAGAAAAAATATTTTTGACAATATGCCAGCAAGGCTGCAAAAATAGACAGTCAGTACCTTTCATTCACTCTTGAAAATCATTAGGCTACAAATTTAATTATGTTCTTTTAAAATGGATTGTCTGGGATCTGTTTTCTCAAAATATGAAGTTTTGCTTTATTAATCATCTACTATGGAAACTACAAATTCAGGTATCTAGGTATCTATGTACAATGAGCGGTTGCGTATTAGGTTCTATAAGAATGTGATTAAAAGTGAAGTTGTATAATCAAACTGAATAATAATTACTTATTAATCAAAAACACGAGCAGAGTATGAGGAACTGCAACAGGATCTTACGACACTGGGTGCCTGGGCATCTAAATGGCAAATGAGATTTAATGTAGACAAGTGCAAAGTGATGCATGTAGGGAAAAATAATCCAAACTACGGGTATTTTCAGATGTGATGGGGCGGCTTTCGGAATCACCCATTTGATTCCCCGCCGAAATGCCGCCATCATGGCCAGCAGACGTGCCAGCCGATCCTGGCGGGGAATC
>QEPC01001717.1:2747661-2768767 GCA_003113815.1 Sphenodon punctatus | reverse complement strand
GCCCCATCTCAAAAAAGACATAGCTGAACTAGAAAAGGTACAGAGAAGGGCAACAAAAATGATCAAGGGCATGGAAGGGCTCCCGTATGAGGAGAGGCTTGGTAGGTTGGGGCTCTTTAGCTTGGAGAAGAGAAGACTGATAGGAGATACGATAGAGGTCTATAAAATCATGAGTGGGGTGGAACTAATAAACAAGGAGCAGTTATTTACCCTCTCAGCTAGTAGTAGAACTAGGGGACACTCCATGAAACTCATGGGTGACAAATTTAAAACAAATAAAAGAAAATATTTTTTCACTCAGCGTATAATTGGGTAGTGGAATCTACTGCCAGAGGCTGTGGTAAGGGCCAGTACTATAGCGGAGTTTAAAAGAGGTTTGGACAAGTTTCTGCAAGATAGGTCCATTAGCAGCTATTAGCCAGACAGGATCAGGGAACGTGACAGGAAGTGTGGGAAAACAATAGGGAATGGATCCCCCATCATGACCTGTTGGGTGCTTCTTCCAAGCCACCATGATTGGCCATTGTTGGAGACAGGATGCTGGGCTAGATGGACCATTGGTCTGACCCAGTATGGCACTTCTTATGTTCTTATAGTTATTTAAACAAATCATATCACAAAAGTAAATCTACATTATCATAGTACATTCCAGATGACTGTTTACTGTGAAAATTTCAGTTCTTTATCAATTCATTTTTACATATAGCATAGCAGTTTTGAAAGAATATAGCAAAACATAGCAGTTTGGAAAGACTTCTTCCTGCAGAGACTCCCATGAGATTGCCTCTGTGAGTACAGTTAATATTGTGTGCAAGAGTTCATAAGTTCTACGTTTAGGCCACCAAATCACTACTGATTGCTTGGTTTTCAAGAACCAAGGCTGCAAACTCTCTTGACTTTAAGGATTTTTCAGTTTTCATATAGGGAAAGATAGCTTCCAGCATACATAATTGCAGAAAAATGCTCGAAAATATGACTATAATGGACCAAAAAGTCTCGGATACCAAAAGACAAATAAAAAGAACTATAGGTGTTAACACATGGGCTGGAAGCCTGCCAGTTCCTGGAGCTGCTGGCCTTCCCGCCCCCCAGCCGCCTTGCGCAGGCTCTACGGGGACCCCAGCAGATGGGCTGGCAGTTCCCCTGGCTGCATTTCACCGGTGCGCTGCCCCTCCACCATAGAATTGTGGTCACTCCCGTGACTGCTCTAGGCTGCAACCGTGACTGAACGCAAATGGGAAGCAAACCTGGAGCAGCGTGTTGGCTTGGGTTGCCCTGCACGGCATGCTCCGCATTTCCTGGAAGGATGCTGTGCGAGCCAGCCCTAGCCCAACCCTGGTGGGAACATCTGGTGGGCACCCTGTACATGAGCAGGTAACTGAGGGCAAAGGGGGGGGGGGCAATGCGGGGCTCTGTCTCGTTTGTTTGCATCCCTTGTTGTTGTTTTAAACAAACAAACAAACAAACAAAACAAAACCCCTCTGAAAACCATAAGTCAGTTTTCTGATCTGATTAATTTTTTCCATTTATGCAGAACATGGTATTTGTGTAGACTCCTCCAGACCCAGGTGACCAGACTGAAAGTGTCAGTTTCAGGTCAGTACAGGGTTGATCTTCACCTGAGCCCAATGTGCTTGAGCTAGATTTGAGTTCATCAGCTGTGAGGAACCCACCCTTTGTGGAGTTCTGTGATGTCAGAGTGCTCTGTAGGGGTGAGGACACTGCTTCAGCTCTACGCCTCATTCCTTATGGAACATCATGCTGTCATCACAGTCTGCAAAGGGCGAGCGTCTCCTTGGACTGAGCTTGGTCAGGTCAGGCTCTATGATAGTTCAAGCTAAAACTCATGTACCTTATGAAGTCAAGGTTTGTGTCCCACTGCCCTGTTTGGACTGGAATTCCTTCTACAGCAAAACCTATTTGTTTTAGATTAGGGTGAAACCCAAAAGTTTGCATTTCAACACACGAATCCAGCTCTGACGTGACACACACTTTGCTGTTGGGACATCTGAATCCAGACACAAATTATGAGGTTTGGAGTCAATTAAAGGAGGGGGGCGGGAATTGTCCTCTGAGTAGGGCATTGAAATTGAACTTGAGTTCTGAACTCTTGTTTGTGCCTGGCCCTGATCACCCAGAATGACCTTGGGCAAGTCTTTGCAGCTGTAACTTTTTAACTGGGCTGCTTGGAGTTGTAACATAAGTAATTGTCTTGACTTTCAGAAGTGGAGAGCATTTAGCAGCTCCCATTGATTCCTTATGCCTTTCTGATCTCAGCAGATGTGCATGTTCAGCACCTCTTGACAGGATGCTATTTATTTATTTATTTGTTTGGGCCTCTAGATATGGAATTAACCAACCCCCCCCCCCTTTTACAGAACAGCTTGAAAATGTCTGTGTGTGTCAGTCCCCCACCTGTAAAATGCGAAAATACTACTTTGCCTGATAAAGAAGCCTGAGGCTAAATGCATTAAGGCATGTGTGTAGTATTAAAATATTGAAGTGATAAGTACCAAACAGAAAGTCTAGAATAATAATTGGTCATTTGAATTTAAAGATCTAGAAATATTAGAGAGAGTCCTCATTTAATATTACTCATTGCTATGTAATATTTATATGCAACCCCTGGGTGAAGTTGTGAGACGGTTTGGTGTGGGTTGCCACCAGTATGCTGATGATACTCAGCTATACCTGTCTTTTTCAGCAGACCCAGGTCCTGCAGTCTCGGTGCTTTCCCAGTGCCTGGCAGCAGTGAGCGCCTGGATGAGGCTGAGCAGACTGAGGCTGAACCCTGATAAGACAGAGGTGATGTTGGTGGGTAGGGCAGCTGAAACGATAGCCCCCTTTGTGGAGGGGATCCGCCCGCCACTGGCCCCACAGGTGCAGAGTTTGGGGGTCCTGTTGGACACTGGTCTCCGCCTGGAGTATCAGGTGGAGGAGGTGGCAAAGAGAGCCTTTTGCCAATTACATCTTGTGCGTAGGATCCAGCCATATGTTTCAAACTCCGACCTGACCACCCTCATCCTTGCGTTCATCACCTCTAGGTTGGATTACGCGCTCTGCGTGGGGTTGTCCTTGGTGACGGTTCGGAAGCTGCAGCTGGTGCAGAATGCCACAGCCTGCCTCCTGACGAGGACAGGTTGTAGGGAGCACATTACACCAGTGCTCTAGGCTCTGCACTGGCTGCCTATAGCGTTCTGGGCCCAATTCAGGGTGCTGCTTTTGACCTTTAAAGCCCTACACGTAGTACATGGCCTGGGCCCCTCCTACCGGAGAGACCGCCTCACTTCCCAGGACCTGGAACGATCTCTGCGATCTGCTGGGGGTGCCTTCTTGGAGGTCCCCTGGGTAAACCTCAGTGTTCTCGGTGGTTGCACTGTGGCTGTGGAACTCCCTTCCAGAGGAGGCTCACTTGGCTCCCAGCTTGTTGGCCTTCTGCCGGGCTTGTAAGACCTGGCTGTTCGTCCAGGCCTTTGGGGTGTGTGTGCGTGCGTGTGTGTTAGGGGCGGGAAAACCGGTAAATCCGGTATCCGATATTGCCGGTACCGGGCGTACCGGCATTATCAGATTCAACCCGGTAATCCGGTCCGGGTACCGGATTCCGGGTACCGGATTTTTTTACATTGCAGCCATTTAAAAATGGCTGCAATGTAAAAAACGTAAAGCCCCAGCAAAAAAGTTTAATAAAAAAAAAACCCTCCCCAAGTCCAGGCTGCGCGGGTGGAAGGGGGGACACCACCCACCCACCCTGCCCAGCCTGAATTTTTGTTTAAAAAAAGATTCAGAGGCGAGCCCACCCCCCAGCACCAGCGGCCGCGGCGTCCCCGCAGCCGCCGGTAAGTATGACCCGATCCCTGGGGGGGGGTTAACACCCCCCCAACCCCCCAGGGATCACCCCTACTAAAGTTCAGTGCGCTTACCTTGCGGAGCTGCGGCGGCGGCGGGCGGTCCGGCGGCCTCAGCGCCGGCTGTGGCTGCCGGCGTCAGAGACGCTCTAGGCCTTCCGGGGAACTTCCGGGTTTCCCCGGAAGGCCTAGAGCGTCTCTGACGCCGGCAGCCACAGCCGGCGCTGAGGCCGCCGGACCGCCCGCCGCCGCCGCCGGAGCTCCGCAAGGTAAGCGCACTGAACTTTAGTAGGGGTGATCCCTGGGGGGTTGGGGGGGTGTTAAACACCCCCCCCAGGGATCGGGTCATACTTACCGGCGGCTGCGGGGACGCCGCGGCCGCTGGTGCTGGGGGGTGGGCTCGCCTCTGGGTCTTTTTTTAAACAAAAATCCAGGCTGGGCAGGGTGGGTGGGGGGTGTCCCCCCTTCCACCCGCGCAGCCTGGGAGGGGGAGGGGGAGGGAATTAATTTATTTCATTGATTTCAATGGGGACACAGCGCCCCATTGAAATCAATGAAATAAATCCGGTACCGGTATACCGGATTTAATCCGGGAATCCGGTTTTCAGAGAACCGGTAACCGGTAAATCCGGTAGCCGGTAATGGGCCCGGGGTCCCACCTCTAGTGTGTGTGTGTGTGTAAAGGGATAGGGGGTGGGATTTTTAGCCAGCAGGTCTTATCTCTTTTTATCTTATTTATTGTCTTTGTAACAACCCCCCCTTTTTGTATATTTTTGTATATTTTATCTGTTTTAAATTATGTAAGCTGGTGTGAGCTGCCATGAGGCTGGATGAGGTAGGGTAGAAATCATTAAATAAATAAATAAATAAATTTTAAAAAAAAATTAAATAGGCAAAAATTCTTAGAAAAAGAAACATTTAAAATCTTTCTACCCATTGTGGCTTTAAAGCTAACTCTAATTACAATTATCCAACATAGGTAATTAACTTTCTTTTGCTTCCCCACTGTTTTATGTTGCTGAGTAACGCTTTCTCATTTCCTAATTCAGAATTGCATCTGTGTTGTACTGTTTGAGTACATCAAATTATCTTTTGCTCACCTGATTTCTTATCCCATTGGAATCCTTATCTGCCTCAACAGTCTGTTATTGCAATAGGACCAATCAATCTAAATCAACAAGCAGACAGCCACAATATGTTTAGACCATTTGAATGTTCAGGTTGCAGCAATATAATTTATGATCACATAACAGAGGAGAGCCTACTTAAACAACATCTCTTAAATGAACTGAAGGAGTATATTTACCACTTCACCGAACCAAACTGTTTTCATCAGTGCAGTGGAAGTCTTTTCTTTGAACTTCTTACTCATTGTCAGTGGCCCAAAGCATTTGATTGTCTCCCCTGTGGGTAATTTTTATCAAAATCAGTGAGAACATTGGAGCCAAAAAAATTAACAGTATATTGAACATGAGTTAAACTCTGTTCTCAACTAATTGGTAACGCTTCCTTTGGTCTCAATGGGAGCAGTATCTGACATTATATATCATTAATGATAATTACTTCTCTGTGGATGGTTTCATACTACTGTTCAAAATTACCCCATATTTATTTAGTTGGTATGATGTCAGACATATGGAGGTGCATGTACCTCTCAAGCAGAAGGTGCCAAATACATGATGATAAAATAGTAGCACAGAATAAATAATTACCATGTAGTCTCAATTATTAAAATCAGTGTTCACACTAATGGGAGGTGCAGTATAGAAACTTACAAACTTCATTTCAACGAATCTGCAGGTGAGCACTTCAAAATATAATAGCACAATGAACAATTGTGCCTATAGTGAACCTAAGTAACACAAATACAGCTGAATTAATGTAATAGCAATCTGTAGCAACAAACAATTAAAATCGTATTACCAGGTGCATCAAGCCACACAACTTGTTTTGAGGGTGCTCTGAATTGTGTTTTGTGCCACACTTTCGGTTTCAATTTCGTTTCGATTTTGGTTTCACTATTTTTGAATGTTCGGCCAGGTTCGGCCAAACCGAACTCAGCTGAACCGAACCATCGAACCTGAACTCGGGTTTCGAACTGAACGACCGAACATTCGAACCGCGTTCTGTTCGCCCATCCCTATTAAAAACTGGGTAAATATTTTTTAACATAAGCAGATAAGTGAAAGGCACAAGACTTCTCATTTTGTAATTAACCTTCTTTCTCCTCCGACTCCGAATATTAGGAGTATCTGATGATTGAAGAGGTGAAGATTTCTATCATTGTTATGGGGACTATGGCCCTTTTTACACAGACACTCTAACACCATGGGTGTTACATTTTATTATACATGGTACAGGGCAACACTGCAGCCCTGCAACATGGGCCCTTTTCACACGAGATGCCTCCACCCAGTTTTGCTGTGTGGAGATGGGTGGAGGTGTCTGTATAAACACCACTTGCGGTGGGTGTAGGTACGTGCATGATCCCGCGCAACACCCATCGCCACCCCCACCCCCCACGGAGCAACGGACTCCACTGCCGATTGCTCCATGGGGGGGGGGGTGTTGCGCGGGAAAATGCACACACCTACACACACTGAAAGTGGTGTTTACACAGACACATCCACCCATGTCCACCAAGAGAAATTGGGTGGAGGCATCTGTGTAATGCAAGAGCCTTAACTATTATTTAAACTGGAAAAAAAATTCTTAAAAGGGTATTCAAGAAATAGTTTATAATCTATATTTTGGAAACTTATCTAATTTTATACAGACCCTATTTTCTCTTGAATTTCACTGTTTCCTGGAATAACAGTAAATTTTCTAAAACTTAGGTTCCTTACTGAGGGATTCATGCTTGTGTGAACCGTTTAAGGAAATGTCCCTTGTTTCCATGCCACGTTGGAATAACCCAAAGTGCCAACGGGTAGAGGGAACACATGCACTGGGATGCCAAGAAAACAAATTGCATGGGGAGCTGGAAGGTAGGACTCCTGGGTTCTCCAGGATGGGAGTGGGGGCTGATAGGTTACAGCAGGGGAGCTGGAAGCCAGGAGTTCTGGGTTCTCTGGGAGGGAACTGGCAGCTAGTGGGTCAGATTGCAGTCCAACTAGACAGGACCCAGTTACAAAGAATGAATGAAGACAGGCAGCATGCTCAGTCAATGGGTGTTTTCAAATGTGACGGCAGCACAGTTTAACCCACTTTAGCATGGCTTAAACCGGGTGCCACCTCATGTTGAAACGCAACCGCCAGATGTTAGCATGGTCTCGCTCCTGACCGTGGTAGGGTCTAGCCTGGGCTGTGACTTGAGAAATCCCCAAGTCACAGCCCAGGCTAATCTCCACCACAGTCAGGAGCCAGTTGCCAGACCCAGAGTAAAGTGGGCTATCACATCTGCTTAATGGCAGCTTTGCCCTTAGCACATTGGGTTCTCTGCTCCGCTTGCCCCCTGTGCCAGATTGAGGCATCGTTAAATTTGGTTCTAGGTCTGGCAGAGGGGATGGACCTCACCTGGTCTTGGGAGTGAGCATTGGCATGCACTGAAAATCAGGGCGAGCTGGGATAATGCATGTTTGAACTTGGTGCACGTTGGGCTTTTAAGGCACCAGTGAGAGCAAGAGTGGAGAATCCCACAGTATTAACCCAGTTTAATAGTCCACCACTTGCCGTGCTGTTAATGAGCTGACAACGGCCCATTAAGCTCAAGGGAATATAGCCCCTAACAATCTCCCCAGACCACCCTGGCTTGCCCACCTTGTCTCTGGGAAGCAGGGCACAGGGGCCAGGCACTTTTGGCAGCTAGGCAGTGGCAAGGATGGCTGACCCAAGAAGAAGGGAAAGGCACTGCAGCCTTGTCACCGGGATCGGGGTCCCCCTCTTTCTCTAGGCTGTCCCCCGAATGCCCACTAGGCCAGCCGCAACCCAGTTGCCTGTGCCCACATGGGTTCCCAAGTGATCAGAAACCCTCACCACAATCAGGGAGCTTTCGGAAGTCCGCGCCCCCAGAAACGCCTCCCCTTGTTCTCCCAGCCCAGCCGTAACTCAGAGAACTTTCTCTGGCCACCCGTAGCTTGGAAGACTTCACGGTGGGGTTGTCTTATATCAAAAAGGTCCATCTAGGCTCTCACCTAGATAGGGTACCCCTTTAGTGAACCCCCCAAGACCGAATAAACACACAAGCATGCTAGGCTTGGTTATAAAACATATATTTAGTACATACAAGTATAAGGCTGTTGATCAGATAGTGCAAGTCAATAAATCAAATATAAAACAAATGCATTCTAAAATACACTGAAGTTCCCTAACTGTCCTCTTACCCTGAGGCTCAGTCCAGATTGGGTCAGTGCTTCTCGGCCTGGGTGTAGAGGCCGGGCTTAGTTCTTTTAGTGAATTGGAAAGTCTCTAGTTCATGGTTGTGCAGCCGCTCCTGCCAGCTGCTTGCTCCTGGGAGGGTTGTAGAGATCCTGTCTCTTCTTTTCTTTGCAGGGAGCTTGGGTCACTTCCCCCTCCTGCTCCTTTTGTTATTCTGAGCTGGTTGCAGATCCCACCTGGGCGTTACCTTAGCAACAAAATGCTTGTTCTGCCTAACAATGGTTTTTCTGCCCCCCCACCCTGCCAAACCAGTTCAGCAGGGTGGTAAGGCTCACAATCTTCTAATAGCTGTCCTTCTTAGTAACCAAATTTACCCCCAGTACCCCAAATTCTGTGTCCCATTACCCCAAATATCTGTGTTGCCCCCTTTTCCCCATGACATGTCCCCCACCCCCTTCGAGAACATGTGAGAAGGGTTTGGTCACTCCCAATCCTGGAACATGTCAGTCTGTGTTTTCTCTGGAGACAGGGCATCTGCAACTATGTTCTCTTTGCCTTTAATATGTTTTATTGTCATATCAAAATCTTGTAATGCTAAACTCCATCGCAAGAGCTTGTTTTTGGAGCCCTTCACGTTGTTTAGCCAAGCTAGGGATGAATGGTCAGTGTACACGGTGAACTTTCTGCCCCATAAGTACGGTTTCAGCTTACCCACAGCCCATACAATAGCTAGACATTCCCTTTCAATGACAGCTAGAGTTTTTTCTCGTGACAGCAGCTTCTTGCTAAAGCAAGCAATGGGGTACCTTTCGCTATCTTCTCCCACCTGCATTAGGGCTGCCCCCAGCCCTGTGTCAGATACATCGGTCCAGACCTCAAATTCCTTTTCGAAGTCTGGATGTCTAAGTACAGGTGCATTGGACAGAGCTGCTTTCAGCTTGTCAAAAGCTTCCTGGCATGCTGTGGACCATTGTACTCTGTTAGGCAGCCCCTTTTTGCACTGATCTGTCTTAGGAGCAGTGATAGAGCTGAACTGTGGTACGTGGTGTCTATAATACCAGGGGCGGCTGGTGGGCTTTGCTGTTGGAGGGGCACTGGGGCAGTAAGGCTGGAGGGCCTAGGGGCGGAGCCAGGAGGATGGTAGGCGGAGCCAGGGGGATGGTAGGTCAGTGGCATGGCATAACCCAGCACAAGGAGTTCCCAGGGTTAACGTCGGATGGAAGAAAACACAGCCTACATGCACATCAAGCGTATCAACCCAGTATGTTACTTCATTTTTTCTCTCCAGTATCTGGTAGGGGTCTTCCCAAGATGCGTGTCCACCTACTTTGTTTGGAGGCTTCATAATGAGGACTAAATCTCCTGGGTCATAAGTCCTTGCCTTGGCTGTGCTATCATATATCTGTTTTTGTTTCCCTTGACTCTCTTCAAGGTTCCCTCTCGCCTCTGCTAGCATTTCCCTAATGTTATGTCTGAGGTTTTGGACATATCTTGATGGGTTCCCCTTCAATCTCTGTATCACCCTCCCAGGAGTCTCTGATTAGGTCTAGGGGTCCCCTTACTTTCCTCCCAAAGAGTAGTTCAAATGGCGAGAAGCCCATAGATTCTTGTGGGACCTCTCTATATGCAAATAGTAAAAATGGGATCAATTTATCCCAATTGCCTGCTTTGCGCTCCATAAACTTGGCTAGCATCATTTTAAGCATGCCATTAAAGGGTTCCACAAGCCCATTTGTGTGTGGATGATAAAGTGCAGTCGTAAGGTGAGCTACGTCACATATTTTCCATAGGTGTTTAAATATCTTAGACATAAAACTGGAGCCTCTGTCTGTCAGGACCTCCTTAGGGAAACCTACTCTGCTAAATATGATTATCAGAGCGTCTGCAACTGCAGGTGCCTCTATTAGTGAGGGCTTCAGCTTCTGGGTATCTGGTAGCGAAGTCTATCAAAACCAGTAAGCATTTCTTCCCAGTTCTTGAGGGCTTCTTTACAGGCCCTACTATGTCCATAGCCACTCTGTGGAAAGGGACTTCAATTATGGGCAGGGGATGCAAAGGGGCCTTTTTAGGGCCTGTTCCCTTGTTGTGCTTCTGGCAGGGGTCACAGGTCTGACAATAACTTTTTACATCCCTGTAACCCCCTGGCCAATAATACAGGGCTTCTAGCCTGTTCAGTGTCTTTGAGACTCCTAAGTGTCCCGCAAAGATGCATGTGTGTGCTAATTTCAACAGATCCCGTCTAACATTTTGTGGGACTACCAGTTGTTTATTGGGGTAGCCTCTGTCTCCCTGGGGTGGGACGCTATACAGCAATCCCCACTCCCATTTGAAAATACCTCTGTCCTGATTTGCTGAGGAGCTGCCTGTTGCCTCTTCCCTGATCCTTGACAGAGTACTGTCAGTTTCTAGCTGCACTCTGAACTCTGTCTGGGGTTCAGTCAGTGCCTCCCTGGCTATTGCCAAGTCTGGACTTGGGTCGTGCATACCCTGGTCCGTAAGCACCTCCTCTACTCTGGGACCTTCCCTGGGTGTGGTCTGTGTGTAAGGGGTTTCTATTTCTGTGTTGGTAGAGGCTACACAAATGGACACAGTTTGGCTCTCAGGGCTTTGTTCCTCAGGGACCCTCCCTTGGACCCTGGTGTCGGGTTCCCTCCAAGACTCCTGTCCCTGTTCTTCCCTTGCTTCGGGGTGTTGCATTGATTTGGCCTGTTCTTCCTGGCAGGCCTGACTAGCTGCCATGGCTTTTTGCCACCCCCATATATCATCTCCTATTAAAAGGTCATGCTTCAAGTTATCTACTACCGCCACTTCCATGGGTCCTTTCAGCCCTTCCCATTCCAATTCTGTTTCTGCAATGGGAGCTGGTGTAGATCCAGACACCCCTTCAATGATAACTGTTTTATTTGGATAGATACACTCCTCTGGTATCACCCTTCTGCTGGCTACTGACATTTCTGCCATAGAATCTCTCCATCCTATGCAGGGTACATTGTTAATCTTAGCCTCCCTCATTTGCTTCCTTTTCTCTTCCCTCACATTTGTGAATTTGTAGGAAGCCAGTGTCCCCTCTGGGATCGGTTTCTCTATGGATAGGAAGTAAACCCCTGCCCGTGCTGAGGTTTCTTCCCCGCTCTCTCTATCTGGGCAGTTGTGCCCTGGCTTTTGGCACTGGTAGCAATTCCCATGGCCCACCCTAGGAGTCTGAGGTAAGTTTGGCCCTTGAGCCTGGGGATCTCCATTCCTCCTCCCCCCCGGTCCTCCCCCGGGCTTGTTTTGGGGAGACCTGCTGTTGGGGTCTGTTTCCCCCTTGACCTCCTTCCCCCGCGTGGGTTGCCTTGTAACCTTCCCTGGTTTGTTTGGGATGGAAGCCTTTTTTGTAGTCAGGGTTATACTTCTTGCTCCCCTGGGGTTTGGGTTGTTCTCCCCCTCCCCTTTTTGTTCCTTTTGTTGAAATAGGGCTCTGGTACTGACATATTCATCCCTTATCTCTGCTGCCTTGTCCAGCGTAGTCACTTTTCTCTCTAGAACCCGTGATTTCACTGGTACAGAACATGCATTCAAGAACTGTTCTAAAGCAACTAGTTCTAACATTTCGTCCAAAGATTTTACATCCTTTCCCTTAACCCATTTAAGCACGTTATCTTTCAATTTACATGCATATTCCTTGTGGGTTATCCCCTCAATTTTAAGAGTTCTAAAATGCTCTCTGTACACTTCTGGTGTCACTTCATAGCGAGCTAAAACGGACATTTTAAGGCATTCAAAAGTAATATTACCATTTGATCCTTCTGCTGTGTTCGAACCCTCTAGTGTATTATACACCGACAATGCTTTACCCATTAGTCTCGGGACAAACACAGGCACCCACAGGTCTGCTGGTACCTCGTTGCACCTGCAGATTTTCTCAAAGAATTCCTCTATGCACATCTTCTCCTCAAAGGGTGGGATTAGTTTTTATTGTAAAATTGTTAAGGGCAAAATGCAAATGTAAGTACATGCAACAGGCAATGTTTATACTAGATAAGCTAGTAATGTGGATAAAAATGTTAGTTTTTATTGTAAACCTATCAAGGGTAAAATGTAAATGCAGGTATATACAACAGGCAACCTATATACAGATGACCACTAAAACACAAAATGAGATAACATTTAAAGGGAAAAAAACAGATCAAAACAAAATACAAACACTTAAATGGCAGCAGCAATAAAGAAAACCCAAGCAATAAAATTTCTTTCATTAAATGTTAAGGGATTAAACCATCCCATCAAAAGAAAGAAAGTAGCAGAATTTATAATGGAACAGGGAATAGAAACCTTCTTCTTACAAGAAACACACTTGATTCAAAAAGATCTGGGAAGATTTACATTTAGAGGGATGAAAGAAATACACGCCTCATGCGGAAAGAAAAAGAAGGCTGGGGTCCTTATAGGATTCACAGCCTCAACAGAATTCATATTAACAGGGGGAAAAAAAGATAAAGAAGGCAGATTTTTATTATTAAAAGGCACAATTAGAAACCAAGCAGTAACTTTAGTCAATATATATGCTCCAAATGAAAACACCCATCAATTCTTCCAAAAATACATACCAATAATAAACCAACTCACAGAAGGAATGCTGATTATCCAAGGAGATTTTAACTCTCCCCTAACAACACTAGATCACTCCACCAGAACACAACTCACACGCACCCAAAAACACATAGCAAAGACAATAGCACAACATGACTTAATAGATGCTTGGAGATGTTTAAATCCAACATCAAGAAACTACACATTTCACTCAAATAGACATAATACATACACAAAGATAGATCACATAATAACAGAAAAAGACACCTTACATAGATTCACAAACAGTGAAATTATACCTATAACATTCACAGACCACAACGCATTAATAA
The DNA here is from genome assembly GCA_003113815.1 of Sphenodon punctatus. Lineage (NCBI taxonomy): Eukaryota > Metazoa > Chordata > Lepidosauria > Sphenodontia > Sphenodontidae > Sphenodon > Sphenodon punctatus. The sequence goes on along the minus strand of QEPC01001717.1, from coordinate 2,755,701 downwards.
CATCCGTTAACTGGAATATAAACACTAGAGTAGAAGGGCAGAACTGGCAACTGGATAGGGGAATACTCAAAAATGAATGGGTAAAAACTCAATTAGAAGAAAATCTAAAAGAATACTTTGACACAAATACAGGTTCAGTACAATCCCCCCAAATTTTATGGGAAGCAATGAAAGCAGTGATAAGGGGCAAAATTATAGCTATAAAAGCAAAAATAAACAAACAAAGAAAGGAGAGAAATAAAGCCCTCATCACACAATTAAACTATTTAAATATAGAAAACACCAAATACCCCTCCAAAAAGATTCAATTAGAAATACAAAAAATTCGCAGCGAAATAGACACAATAGAAACACAAAGAATAACACAACAATTAAGAAAGATAAAAAGTTTTTATTTTCAGAACTGCAACAAACCAGGAAAAATACTGGCACAATTAACAAAAAATAAAAGAAAGAAAACAGCAATCCCCACAATAAAATCCCAAGATGGAAAGAAAACAACAAAACAACAAGAAATACAAAAAATATTTGTGGAGTTCTACCAAACGCTTTATACATCCTCGAACCCCGAACCTGAAAAAATAAAACAATTTATTAATAAATACAATATCCCAAAATTTAATACAGATCAATTAAAATTCCTCAACGCCCCAATAACGGTCAAAGAAATTAAACAAACAATTAAAGAACTCAAAAGAAATAAAGCAAGCGGACCAGATGGGATACCCGCAGAATTCTATAAGACATTCAACGAAATTATCATTCCACATTTAACGAACACATGCAACGACATTATAAACACCCAAAAAATGCCCACAACATTTTATGACGCAGTCATTACACTAATCCCAAAACCAGGTAGAGACAACGAAGAGTGTAGTAATTACAGACCAATATCATTATTAAATACGGATTATAAAATATTCACAAAAACATTAGCAAATAGACTAGCATCAATAATAGGAGAAGTTATCCACACAGATCAAACGGGATTTATTCCAAATAGATTGGGAATTGATAATATAAGAAAAGCAGTCAACTTAATCTACATAGCCCCAAAAAAAGAAATACCAGCACTAATTCTAGCAGCAGATGCGGAGAAAGCCTTTGACAGGGCGGAGCCATTATGTTTATATAAAATAATGGAACAAATGGGAATAACAGGCAATTTCCTCAAGGCAATCAAAGCAATCAATCTAGCCCCAAAATCCCAAATATTAATAAATGGAAAATTATCAGACCCATTCCCTCTAACAAGAGGAACTAGACAAGGCTGCCCGTTATCACCCTTACTATTCAATATCACATTAGAATTATTAGCATGCGCCATAAGACAGGAACAAGAAATCACAGGAATACAAGTAAACCAGACACAACACAAATTATCATTATTTGCAGATGATATGTTAATATACATGACCAATCCATACAAAACTGTACCAAAAACACTCGCCCTTATAAATGAATTTAGCAAAATATCAGGATATAAGATAAACCCTCAAAAATCACAAGCATTAATACTTATAAAAGATAAACAAGAAGCCAAGAAGGTGGCAAGTCAAACACCATTCATGATAACGGAAACACAATTTAAATACCTAGGGGTAAATATAACAAAAGATCACACTAAACTATATAAAGCAAACTTCCCACCCATATTAAATCAAATTCAAAATGAGATCTCCACATGGCAAAAATTTAAAACCTCATGGCTAGGAAACATAAATTTATTCAAAATGATAGCACTACCAAAAATTTTATATAAAGCAATGGCATTACCAGTGCAACTTCCACTTAAATTTATAAAACAATGTGAAAGAGCCACGATGGAAGCAGTATGGAAAGGCAAAAAACATAGAATCAACAAACAAACGCTAATTAGGAGCAAAGAGAAAGGAGGAGTCAACCTACCAGATATAGGAACATATTTAAAAGCAGCAACACTTCGAACATTGAGATACTGGTACCATCCAACCAGAAACACAACCTGGGTAGAAATAGAAAAAGAAATATTAGGAAATGCAAACTTAAGAGAAATAATAACAAACAAAAGTAAAACAAAAGAGAAAAAAATAATAGACCATCCATTTGCAAACGTAGCCATACAACAATGGCACAAAACACAAAAAAAATTAAAACTATCATTAGAAGAATCACCCTACACACCAATAACCACACAAACATTAGAAAAAGATAATGTAGCTAAAGAACTAAGAAAAACACTAAACAAACACGACATATATAGAGCAGAACAATTATTCAAAAACACTCAATTCGTAACAATACAAGAACTACAACAACAAACAAAAACAAAAATAGATACGCTACAATATCTACAAATAAAAAATATATTTACAGAAAGGAACAAAATACAACATTATTCAAGACAACCCACCTTAATAGAAAAAATACTGCTAAGCCATTCCACAAATAAAGGGTTAATAGCAAGAATATACAAAGCACTGATCGAGGCCGATTCCACCAAACCAAACTCATACATAGAAAAATGGGAACAAGATTTAGACAAAAAATTTGATGACAAACAAACAGAAACAATAGGGAAGCAAATGCACAATTGTGCGAGCTCATTAGAAATCAAAGAAACGCAAATTAAAATAATTCTAAGATACTATTTAACCCCAGTACAATTTTAAAAAAAGGAAGGCACAGGCCTTGATCGGTGCTGGAGGAACTGTGGAGAACAAGGTACATACCTGCATTGCTGGTGGTTCTGTCCTAAAGTTCAACAACTCTGGAATATAATATAGTCAAAAATGATGAAAGCCACAGGTCTCATTATACCATTCCGCCCAGAAACAGCTTTACTGGGACTATATCCAGACGTCCCCCTTATGAAACAACATCAAGAAACCTGCATGTTAATGATACTAGCAGGACTTAACATCATAGCCAGAAACTGGAAAACAGCAAAAAAACTTATCAGAAATTGAATGGACAAAACGACTTTGGTACATGTATTCAATGTAAAAAATAGCAGCAACCCAAGAAAATAAATCAAAGAAATTTACCACCAGATGGTTTACATGCATAGAAAGTATACAAGGGCAAACCATAGATGAAGAAACAAAATCATTCCTGGTAGACTACAATGTATAGGATAACATCATACATGCCTTAACAACATTTGTTAATATAAGATAATTTATGTAATAGTTTAGAATATGTTTATTATTGTTATAATGTTTAATAGAAAAAATAAAAAACTTTATTATAAAAAAAAAAAAAAAAGGGTGGGATTAGTTGTGTGTAACATTGAATGTGCTGTTCTCTTGGGTTGGTGGTGTTGGCTGGCTCGGGAGTCTCTCTGGGGGGCTGTTTCTCTGTCTCTATTACCATTTGCAATTCATGCTGCCATTGTTTGTCTTTTTCTTTTTCCTCGTGTTCTAGCCTCAGGCGCTCCCTTTCATTTTCCTTTTCCAGTTTCATGTGTTCTAGCTTCAGGTGCTCCCTTTCATTTTCTTTTTCCAGTTTCATGGCCTCAAATTTCATCTCCTTCTCTATCTCCATCTGTCGTAATTGGAGTTGTTGTCCCCATTCTAGCTTCTTGAATTCCAGCAGCTCTCTGTTGGTGTTCCCTTCTTCTTCTGAGGTGGGTTCATCGTCTGGTGCCCATTGCTGCACATGCTCCCTGAGTTTCTGTTTCAGCTGTTCTACAGTGAGGCCGGAAGGATCTATGTCTCTTGCATTGCATTCATCGATAAGCTGATCCTTTTTCATATTTTTTAATCCCTTTATTGTCTGAGCCATTTTCGAAATGAGTACCCCACCACCAGCTATGGTGCATCTGCCTCCCCCTCAGGCTGCTGTCCTGCCATGGTGCCTCTCCACCCCCAGACCACTATCCTGCCATGGTGCCTCCCCTACCCCAGCCAGTTCATGTCTGGTGCTGTGGTGTCCCAGGGATTATCATGCTGCTCCACTGATGTTCTCCTGGCCACCTGTGAACACAATAAAGAAAAAAAACCCATATAATTAGATATCAATAAACAAAAGCCTTTACCATGCAGCTGTGTAAATGCAGCTCCTCCCACCCCCAGCCCCCAGTGTATTAACTTACCATAGTTGCCTGGCTGTCGTTCCAGCACACCTAAGGTAGCTGTGGTGGTAGTTGCCTGCCTGTTGTTCCGAGTCATGGTCACGGTGATGTAAAGGCTGTGGAAGTTGCTGTGGAAGGCATTGATTTTGAAAGAGAAAGCGCTGGTCAAGTGCTGTAAACCAGGACAAGCTGGGATGATGTATGTTTGAATCTGGCATGTGTTGGGCTTTTAAGGCATCAGTGGGAGCAAAGAGAGGGGCTGGAAACAGTCACTCCTTGGAATGCTCTAGGCTTTTCGACCGCGACTCTATAGTTCTGGCAGACCTGGATACGAAGAGGCTGCACACAGCCTAATTGACAAAACGTGGCCATGTGGATTTGCCTGCACAGTGAGCCTATGATATCCCCAGACTAGGGTTGAAACTTGGTATTTGGAATTACTTGGTTTTTACCGAGTATCCTGTTACTCAACTTGGTTTTACTAAGTAACTGAGGAATTGGCCCTGTACTTGGTACTATACTCAGTAACTCCTCAACTGAGCAAAGGGAAAAGAGGTAGGGAAGGGAGTCGGGGGGAATAGGTAACAGGCAAGAAGGGGAGCCAGGGGCATATACCCCTTTATAGGGACTTTTCCTGCCCCTATATAAGGGGAGTCGGTACTCAGAAAAATACTTGATAAAGTACCTAGTATTTTATTGACTACTGAGTATTCTGCCATGTTACTGAGGACTGGCTGAACACTCAAGCCCAATCCTTGGAAACTCGTAAATACTCACAAATATTATTTTTCAGCCCTACCCTGGACTATGCCATGAGTGGTGGGTGGGTGGGTGGTGGCCACATGGCAGGTGGGGGCTAACATCTTGCAGACACGTAATAAACAAACAGCACTTACCTGGTGCAGGCTATGATCTTGCTTGTTTTTACCATCTGAACCAACACCAGGGGTGGTGGATGAGTGTTTTCTAGGTGGCGGCCACATGTTGAGAGATCCTGCCCACCTAATGGATGACCATGAAAACGCCCACTTTCATGTGGTGTGTGTGTTATTGTGTCATTTGTTAACAGCCTTTAAAGATGTCCTCTTTTTTTTTTTTGCCAAACTAAAAACAGCGTCATTTATTGTTTATTCCAAATTTCACAATCCCCCCACCAAACTTCTTGAAGATTTGTTTCTCCTCTCTATTTCTCTTGCCAGTGTGTATAATACATAAATAGTGCCCAGGATTTTCTTCCCTCCAAATTTTCATTTTCTCTTTTGCCTCTGTTCTTTTTCCAAGGTAAAGAGGTTTAAAAGGTGACTGAGCCTTTTAAAAAAGTAAAGAAGTATAAAGACAAACAAAATCTATATCCTCATTTATTTCATTCACTGCATTTCATTCGCTACCCCAGAAAGGGAAAGGAAAGAGAGGAGGTGAGGGGGGGAAATCTACACCACCAGAATCTTGTGCAAACTGTGGGTACTTTCAGACGTTACGGGGCCCTTTGGCCCCGTACCGAAAGCAACGTCTTCGTTCCCCGCCGGGGTCACCCCTGCACGGCCCAACAGACGTGCCGGGGGGATCCCGGCGGGGAAAGTGGGAGGGGCCGGGGCCGCGCGGCGCAACGTGCGGCCGCACGGCCCCGCCCCCTCCACGCACCCCGCCGCCCGCCCTCCGAGGAGACGGGCGGGCGGCGGGGCCAATGCGGCCGCCGCGTCTGGCCGATCGTGCCACGGCCCGGGATCCCGCCGGGGATCCCGGGCCGTGGCACGCGGCCAGACGTTACTTTTTGTTGGCCACGGCCCGCGGTCCATTTGACCACGCTTCCCGGGACCTTCCCCCGGCTAGCCCGGGAAGCGTGGTTCAAATTGACCCCATGTGCAGATTCAGCGTGGCCAACATCTGGCGCGCGCTGAACAGACGTTCAGGGCCCTTTCGCCCCGCCGCGGGGTTCACCGTGGTTCACTGTGGTTCAGCGTGATCTCGTCACGTCTGAAATCACCCTGTTTGTAATATTCTGGTGATGAAATGTTCATTATCTTAGATAATATCAGTGTCTCAAAACACAGATAGCTTTCAGCCAAAGGTAGTTCAAAGAAGGGAATGACAATTCTCCCAGTAAAGGCCAAGCAGTATTTAAGACAACGATGGCTTATCTCTTTCTGTCTTACAAAATATGTAAAAGTGGGTGCTAAAAATGTTCCTGGAGCTGAACAAGTAGAGCTTCATTTAAATGTTCTTGTCGTTATAAATATGGCATGGTGATCGGTGTGATTTATTATTCAGTGTATTGTTATTACATATTCAGAACCAGGGAAGAAAATACTGTGTTGATAGAGTAAAGGATGAACTTGTCTCTGACCTTGGCTCATCTGGAATGCTGAAACCAGTGCAGCAGACAATTCATTTCTTCACCTAACAACCATAAGGGCCCAGTTAACAAAGAAAAAATGGTACTAGGCATTCTAATATTCAGTATGCCATTTTGCTCCACCCCCTCCAAAATTAGATAATCAGTTAGCCGTTATGCAGCGATCCCCTTTTGCAATGGTCCTAGTTTTCAGCTAGTTTTGTATGTAAACTCTGTTCAGATGGGTGAGCCGGAGAATGCAATAAAAACATTTAGCACCATCAATGTAGATGTGTTACCATTTCTTACAGGTAGAGAGAAGTTAAATCCTGTGATGAGTAAGAATATATGTGATGATAATAATGATCATGTTCATTTGGCATATGCAGTTGTAAGCATTACTTTTTGGATAAAAAAATGTAAAGTCAAGGTGCCACGGTACATCTGAAGCCATTAGTTGGATATCAAAGACTGTTCCATATTTGAAAGTGTAACCCAGGTAGTAATGGTTGGTGTTGAGGAGTTCTTCTGTTAAAGAGCTGAAAGTAAAAAAATAAAATTAAAAAAATGTACCTTAAGAAACATTAGACTCATAAACTTTTTAAATTACTTCTCTGCCAAGAGTCCCCCGTCTTCTATTGTTGCCATAAGTTCTCAAGACCTATGTAGTTCGGATTGGAGAGATTTAAAATTATGTCTCTGGTTTTAATAGAATAGATTTTGTGCATTTTGACCTCTTTTGTTAGTGTCTTTAGGATACGGTTGTTCACATCAAATGGGCCTTCCTTATCCCTACATTACTTTATTTGGGGGTAGAATCATTCATGTGGCCCCTAATTTTAAATGGGCTTTTGCGGGACTGTATGATACTTTACCCCCCTGGGGTAAAGTTACCTCAAAGTAAGGTCCTCCATCCATTGAGGTCAATAGAAAAATTCCAGTTGGCATCTCAAGTGTTCATATGACCACTCTTGTTGGATGCCATTCTTGGGAAGTCACCAAGTCAGCGTGGTCACATGAACTACTGGGTAAAGTAATCTGGGGTAGTTTTACCGAGGGATAAATTACCCCAAAGTGAGACTTTTTCTAAAAAAAAAAGGCTTTAAAAAAAGGGTGGGGACACCTTTTCTCCCTCTGATTTTTCAGTGTACCTTCTGCATTCTAGCAGTCTAGATCATGACTATATTTAAAACAACTTGAAATCTTGGGCAAGGCTGAGTAAGGTTTGTTGTACTTAGAATTTGAAAATGAGTTAACATTATTATCCATAACTACACGGTGCAGTAAATTGATAGGAATGACATGGTTACTGAACTAAAAAGAGACTGGAAAAAATATTAAGCTTTCCACAATTTATTTATTTATTTATTTAAAATTTATATCCCGCCTCTCCTACCCTTAGGGCAGCCCGGGGCGGTGAACAACATTCAATAAAAATATTTTTGAAATTAAAAACAATTTAAAATTACAATATGGGGGGAAAACCCCACCCCTACCCCTCACCAAAAGCCTGACGGAACAGCCAGGTCTTACATACATGCCGAAACAGCAGTAGAGTGGGAGCCAACCGAGCCTCCTCCGGGAGCGAATTCCACAGCACAGGGGTGGCCACCAAAAAAGATCTAACATCGGTGGCCACCCGCCTCGCCCG
>QEPC01001717.1:2730268-2747118 GCA_003113815.1 Sphenodon punctatus | reverse complement strand
AAAATAAGGAGACTGCATGGCCTGGGTCGATGGAAAAGGAGAGGTAGAGCGGAGTGTCATCAGCATACTGATGACACTGCATACCCTGAAATCCCCTCACGATCTCCCCTAATGGCTGCATAATGATGTTAAACAAGAGGGGGGACAAAATGACACCCTGCGGGACTCCACACGTGAGGTCCCGGGGGGGAAGACGTACACTCCCCCAAGACCACCTGGTGAGTTCTCCTGGCTAGGAACGAATTAAACCAGTCCAAGACCGTTCTGCCAATTCCGGCACGGTCCCACAGGCGAGTCACCAGCACCTCATGATCGACTGTGTCGAACACAGCCGAAAAGTGTAGCAGGACCAGTAAGGTCTGACGACCCTGGTCCAACGCCAGACGGAGATCGTCAACCAAGGCCACCAATGCCGTCTCCATACCGTACCCAGGCCAAAACCCAGATTTGGAGGGATCAAGGAAACCGGTGCGGTCCAGATGTTCCTGAAGCTGCCATGCCACAGCCCGTTCAGTAACCTTCCCTAAAAAGGGAAGGTTAGAGACCGGCCAATAACTGGCAAGAGCATCAGCATCAAGAGATGGTTTCTTGAGCAGCCTCCTTTAGGCAATCAGGCACCCTGCCCTCCCGAAGGGAGGCACTAACCACCCCAGCCAGCAACGGCCATAGCGTCTCCTGACTAGCTTTCACCAGCCAGGACGGGCATGGATCTTGCTCACAAGTAGTGGCACAAACAGATCCCAACAAGGACTCCACATCGGCAGGCGACACCATCTGAAACCGATCCCACAAAACAGGACAGGACAGGGCATCCATAGCCCCAAGATGATCCTCTGCAATAACTGTGGTACCGAAATCATGGCAGATGCGAGCGATCTTATCTACAAAGTACTTGATAAACCGGTCACAGCAGTTACTGGATTGCTCCAGGTCCAGGTGGAGGCAGGCAGGACTGACCAAGCCTTTCACCACCTGGAAAAGCTCAGCTGGACGTGACTTTGCAGATGCATTAAGGGCAGCAAAAAACTGCTTCGGCTTCTGTTATCCTTCAAATAAATCCTTCAGCTTCTGTTATTTAAGTACTTCTACTGAAACCTGATTGAAGTCTTTGAAGTGTGCTGATCAATGTACCTGTGCTTCTGAAAAAGGCTACTCATTCAAACCCAGGAGTTACTGTAACAGCCCAGAAAGATTGTTCATCTGTTCTGGTAGCCTGACTCCAGAATTTGCCAATGGATGCTTTTCCATCTTTTCCTGGTCCTAATGAAAAAATATTGTTGAAAATCTTAATAAAAGAATGATGTAATGGAACCTGGTACTTAACAGCCGTTTAGAGGGGAAATGGTTTGATGAGATGGGAATGTAATTTGCTCTTTTTTAAAAGTAAACAAGTATGAAGGCACACTGTCAAAATTAAAGGCATGTTGGGGAAATTATATCATTATAATTTATACAAATGAAGGTTTATAGCTATGTTTTGATTTGATCGGCACTCATAACACCACCAATTCCATGCCCTACCCTCAATTTTAAATAGTTTATAAAGGAATAAACCAGGATAGAAGGTGAATCCCTTAAATCATGTACAGTCTTTATATTTGGGCACTATACAATGTTGACCTTAGAGTAAAACAAATTGCAAGGCAGTTACGTTGTTCATTGTCTTTTGCTCCTTCCCTTAGCAGCAGATTTGTCTCTTAGTTTGTGGCTGAAAGGGTGGACCAATAACATTAGGATGTAAATTGTTGGAAATTTATTAGATCTTTCCTCTGACCTTTGAATATAATGACGTTTTATCATTCTGTCTGTGTCTTATTGTTTTTCCTTCCTATGTCCTTTATCTGACCTCCCAAGTAGACATTTGTTGGAATCCATCTTATCTGTCCTGGCAATCTCTGTTGGGCTTGCTACTCTTTCAAAATTTCCTGAGTTCTGCTGCTTCCTGGGGTTTTGAGGAGGAGAGGTTGTTTTTGAAATTGTAGAGTAGAGGCTCCTAAATTAGGATGGGAATCCCAGTGAGATTATGATCTCAACTGATATTTGCTATACTTTGCATGTTTTTTTATTTGTTTGTTGTTGTTTTTTTGCTGTTGGGGTCATGAGATTATACTTAAAATGGGGTCACAGAAGCAAAAGGATTGGTAAACTGCCCTTGAACATACCACTTGATTAGAGGAGTTAACTATTGTTAATATGTAACCTTATAATTAAAATCCACCTCTGTAATTGAGGATTAGAGGATAGTAAACGTAACACAAATTTTTTAAAAAGGCTTCAGAGATTACCCTGGAAACTACCGACTGGTGTTCAATGACATCAATGAAAGAAAAATTGGTGGAGATAGTTAAAAGAATAGAATTAGTACATATTGGGTAATTTCAGACATTACGAAAATGCCTTTCACCACAGTGAACCCCAGTGGATTCCCTGTGGTGGCGACGTTTCCGTGCACGTCTGTTTGACTGCCGCCAGATGTTCACCACAGAGAATCTCTGGCGGGGGTCACAGCTAACCACGGTTCTCAACCTCCGGTCAGCTGGAGGTCGAGATCCATGGTTAGATTGGCCACGATACGGCATGGGCCAAAAGTAACGTGTGTTACCTTGGCCCATCCCGGATCGTGGCCCCGACCATGATACGGGATCAGGCACAGTGGCCTAACTGACCACTGCGCCTGCCCGTCTCCCCGAGGGCAGGGGGCCGAGGGAGCGCGGGGGGCGGGGCTGTGTGGCTGCATGTCACACCACGTAGCCCCTCCCCAGTGAGGATCAGGCCAGCACGTCTGAAGGATAGATCCCGGTCCAGGGTTCAGCGTGGCTGGCCAAATGGCCCATCATGTCTGAAATTACCCATTGACAAATATGACATAATGGGGAAGAGTCAACATGGTTTTAGCAAAGGGAAGTCATACCTCACTAATTTATTGGAATTCTTTGAGGGTGTCAACAAGCGTGTAGATATAGGTTTCCAGTGGATAGAGTGTATCTGAATTTTTAGGAAGTGTTTGACAAGGTCCCTCATGAGAGGCTCATGAGAAAACTAAGTTATCATGGGCTAGGAGGCAGTTTCCTGTCATGGACTTTTAACTGATTAAAGTGTAGGAAACAAAGGGTGGTCCTTGGTAGGACTAAATGGTCTGTTTTCACAATGAAGAGAGGTAAATACTTGGAGTGCCCCAAGGGTCTGTATTGGGCCCGTTGGTGTTTAATCTATTCATTAATGAACTGGAAAGGGGAGTAAAGAGTGAGGTGATCAAATTTGCAGATGAGACAGTTATTCAAGTGAAGTTAAAACTAGAGCAGACTGTGAGAAATTGTGGGATGATCTTACATGACTGGGTGACTGGGCAATTCACTGTTGACTAGTACAAAGTGATGCACATAGGGAAAATAATCCAAACTATATGTACACAATGCTGGGTTCTAAATTAGGTGATACCATGCAGGAAAAGGATCTTGGAGTCATTGTGGACAGTTAATTGAAAACCTCAGCATGCAGGGACAGTCAAAAAGGCAAGCAATCTTAAGAATTATTTGGAGGGTTAGAGAATAACACAGACAATATAGTGTTGCTAAAACTATGGTGTGACCACACTTTTAATATTGTGTGCAGTTCTGGTCACCCCATCTCAAGAAGGATATAGTAGAAGTGGAAAAGGTACAGAGAAGGGCAGCAAAAACGGTGTGAAATAGCTTCTGTATGAGGAGAGGCTCGATAGGTTAGGGCTCTTCAGCTTGGAGATGAAATGACTGAAGGGGTTGTGATAGAAGAAATTTATAAAATCATGAGTGGTGTGGATATAGAGTTGTTATACCTTCTCAAATAATACTAGAACTAGGGGCATTCCATGAAACTAACTAGTAGCAGATGTAAAACAAACAAAAGGAAGTACTTCTTCACTCAACATACAAATACCTCATGGAACTTCTTGTGAGAGGATTTTATGAAGGCCAGTATCATAGCTGGGTTTAAATAAAGACAGGATAGGTCCAAAACCAGCTAATAGTCAAGTAGGTCAGTGGGACACAACCTCTGACTGTCAGGAGCTGGGAGGGAGCAGCAGGGAATGGATCGTTCTATTATGACCTGTTGGTTGCTTCTCTGACGTGGCCAAGAGCGGCCACTGTCAGAGAGAAGATGGTGGGCTCGATGGACCATTGGTCTGACACGGTCTGGCACGTCTTATGTTCTTAGAATTCAACAAACAAGGCCTAATGCAGCAATAAGCAAATAGCCATCTAGGGAGCTCTCTTCATGAAATATTAGTGGAAAGGGGAAAAAAAGATGGAGAAGAAGAGTTGAGTGTTCTCAGAAATTAGAGAGGGAACAGGCATGCTAGAGATGTGACAAGTGTCTATGCTAGATTTGATTAATATCGTAATCCAAACTGTCAGTTCACTAGCTATCATTTGGATTGTAGGCTCTGCATTGCACATGCCACTTTAATAATTTAGACAAGAGTCACTGTTTCAATATCAGAAATTTCTGCCTATTTCATGTGAGGCTTCCGTTTTGGAGGAGGGGGACAATATGAATGAGACAAAGAGAATAAACATATTAGCCAGTCTCAAAGGAGCCCAGCTAAAGCTGCTGCTGTTTTCTAAAACTGAAAATTTCTCAAAAGAAAGCTATGCCTGACTGTTGCACATTGGCTAGAAAATATGTCAAAATAAAGCATCTGAAATTTTAGAAAGATAATACTCAAGATTTACTGGGGGTGGGGTGGGGTGGAATAAAGTTACACTTTCAATTCCTCTTAGGAAGTTAGTATATTCCAAATTTGTTCTCATCACTTCTGATTTTTGTAGGCACAGCAGTGCAGATAGAAGTAGTGCATTGCCACAGATACTTTTTTGTCTCCAGACTCTCCACCATCTGCGTAGTTCTGTAAGAGGAGCAAGCATATCATTAGCACTGTTGAGCCAGTGGGATTTGTACAAAGAACTAGAGAAGAGGTGGGGGGCGGGGGTGTCCCAAAGGGAGCTGTGACTGGCTGGCACTTCAGAGTGTAGCTATCGGGCACCTAGGTCAGAGGAGAAGTTTGGAGTCAAGAGGAACACTATGGCCGCTTTTAGACGAGCGGCGCTCCAGTTCGCGTCGGCGGCGCGCATATTTTGAAACTTCCGCCTGGTCTAATTAGACGAGACGGAAGTGGCTTAATATGCGTATATTACGGCGGAGGTGCATTTTTTAAGTGCGCAAATTAAATACCTCATAATCGAGGTATTTCATTCGAACACTTAAAAAATGCGCCTCCGCCGTAATATGCGCATATTAAGCCACTTCCGTCTCGTCTAATTAGACCAGGCGGAAGTTTCAAAATATGCGCGCCGCCGACGCGAACTGGAGCGCCGCTCGTCTAAAAGCGGCCATAGTCAGCTATTGATGCCTGGAGCCCAGTAAGAAGCCAGAAGTCAGAAGCCAAAGAACAGAGCCAGTTCAGAAGTAGAAATCAAGTGTCAGAAAGTGAATCATGACAAGTAGATGCAATAATAAATGGGTTTGAAGCACAGACAGAGCTCAAACCAGACCAAATTCAACTTAGCAGCAATTAGGGAGCCATTGCTCTGGAACCCACTACTTCCTGTTGGGTCTAAAACCTCAACCATCCAACAGAAAAACAGAGTACGGCTGAAACTCGCTTCTTGGATTTCACTGGTTCTCAGTGAGAGTGGGGTTTTCCCTATCTCATTCCCACTAGGTCCCCTCCTTCTGAGCCCTGGCCCCCCACACAGAATTACCCTTCTGGGGTAAGACAGGGAGACAGGGGAGCTGAGTGGGGACTAGGGGTAACCAGGAGGAAAACCTTTGCCCCTTACTCACTTCTGGCACCCTGCCTGGCACCCTTGCCTGCCCCCCCCCCAGTTAGATCTCGAGGGGGGATTTTGTACCTCATTGCAGCCCTAGAACAGAGAATGCTGGTGAGTCATAGGCTAGGAATGTGGGCCCTTGGTTGAGAAGGACTTCCTCCATGAGTGAATGCCTGTGAAGCTTGGATTGTGGCCAGCTCCCAGGTGGCATAGTTGTCAGTGCTCTACCCCAGCATCCCCAACTGCCTGTGATTGAGACTGAAGAGTCCTTACAGCAGCAAGACCTTTATGATCACCTGGGGTGATGATGGCAGTTGGTAAACAATCAGTGGAGAATTTAGGCTTTAGGGTCAAACGTTTCAAAATGATTAGTGATTTAGAATGCGTCTGTTGGGATCCCTTAAAGGGGGATGCTTTTCAGCCTCTGAAACTCAGCACTTCCATTTGGAGTGTGAAACTGAAAACCTCCAGGTCCAGTAGTAACTTTTATAAACCTTAGCCAAGATGACAGGAGACACTGGGTGTTAATTCATGGACTGGAGCTGATCTGTGTCCCTTCCCACAGTTGCCTTGCGCAGGCCCCACGAAGACGTCAACAGATGGGCTGGCAGTTCCTCCACCTGTGCACCATCGCCCCTCCACCATAGAGCAGCAGTTGCTCCTGCAACTGCTCTAGGCTGTGACTGCGACACTAGGGTACTGAACACAACCCTCCCCATGTCCCCCATTAGACAGGAGGTGGCTCCGGGGAAGTACGTTGCCCTGGTCTGGTCTGGGTTACCTCACATGGCGCGCTCCACCTCTCTGAGGATGACGCCATGCTCAGCTGCCCTGACCCTAGCCAGGGAAAGCATTTGGCGACCACCCTTCACATGGGTGGGTATATCCGGGGCAAAGGGGGGCAATGGGAGGCGCTGTCTCATCTGTTAACACCCACTGTTAGAATCGCAGTAGTGGATCCTTCCTGCAGTTTTCCGTAGATGCTACAATAATAATAATAATGATGATAATTATTTTTATTTATACCCCACTCTTCTCCCTAAGAACTCAGAGCACTTACAAAACATATAGAAAATAACTTACGAAAAATTACAGACCCGATTAAATGTCAAACAGCTGAAACCCAATTACAGTTACAGTGTTTGTCCCCCTGCAAATGGGCCCACCTGCCTGACCTCTGAGCTGCTCTGTCGGGCGCCTTAGCTTCATATTCCCATCCACTGTCTCTTTTTCTCTCCCTGCCTCGGGGCTGTACCACTATAGCGCAGGCTTTTGCACTGTGCCGTCTCCACAGCACACCTTCACTAATGCACCTCGCCTCCATCTTGTCTGGTCCCGCTGCTTTCTCCATCTGTCTTGGTGCTGGTGATGGGGCTCAGCATTCCCATGTTGTCCCAGGCTCAAGCCTGGTGAACCTCCCAGATCTGCTCCCGCCTACCACCCAACCGCTGCTCTCCACTCCAAGCCTCTGCTCCGCTTGCAGGCGCGTTACACCTTCTCTCGAGGCTCTTCCGCTTTTCTTCTCCACCTGGGAGCGCTCTCTTCCCCAGCTGCATCCCAAGATGACACCACTCCTATTCACCTGGTGGCTACTTCAGCAGGCTCATCTCTGCCCCACCCAAACCCCTTAAAGGGGCAGTGGATAGAATAAGATTGGAGAGAGGTAAAGAGAGAGAGATGTGCCAGGCATTTAAAAACAGCTGTACAATTATATATTGGTGTAGGAGACCAATTTTACAGCTGTTTGACGTCCATTTTACAGCTGTTTTTAAATGTGTGTCTCTTGAGAAAATGAAAGCCAGTGGGGAGATCCACTTCTTAATGCAAATAATCTCAGCAATTTCTTCCTTGTGTATAATCTATTCTTGAGCAGACCCTTCTCCCCTCACGTCTTTGGCTAGTTATTAAGCTAGCTGAGGTAGACCTTGCCACCCGATTGCTGCATTTGTTGCATCCAGGTTTGGTTACACTCAGAGACAGTACTCGGGGATCAAACTGAATGCCACCATGGAAATTACGGTGGCACTGTATACAAGAAATCAAACTTAATAATATGGGGTGCTGAGAGTTCTTCAGCCTGGTGCTTCCCAGGAGGCATTTCTTGGAATTGCTGGATGTTCAAAGCTGGATGTCATTTAAGGTTCTGGTCTTCAAGCTATTCCCCTCTATATCAGTGACTGTCTATCCAGGATGAGGACCTCCTAAAACTTCTGCTTTCATCAGGAATTATGGGATTTCAAATGAAGAATTTTTATCAAGAATGAAAATTGCATGTGCATAGGGAAGAGAATTGTCAGCAGCTGGGTTCAGAAATAACTTCCACTATTTTTGGCAAGAGATATCCCAAAACAAAATCAATAAGCAAGTGCCTAAGCCATATAAAGAGAAATTATCACCTTCCAGCTCCATTAGTTTTGCATACGCACCCCCAAAACGTGTTTGTTGCATCATCATAGCACAAATTCATATGTATTTCTTCTATTGCCATTTGGACTCCTTCAGAATGACTGCTTTCCTAGTTTCTCACTCCATTCCCTAGCTGCATTTTGCATTATTTTTTCCCTAGGTACATTTGCTTGCACTTTGAAGCAGAATCTCATTTTTTACTCCTTCCTACCCAGGCTCCTAATCTCTGTACACCTCTTTATATTGCATTGCTGTCTTCACTGGCGTTAGTAGCTGCTTGTATTTTAATACGTAATTTGCAAATTTCAGCAACAAACTATTTAATCCTTGTTTGAGGTCTTTTGAAGTTGCCCGACTGCTCCAGGCTCATCTCAATGCTATCGGATTCCTGGACCTGTTTCACTCAGGTTTTATTTATTTATTTATTTCCGTTTGTTAGCTGCCCCCTCATGCCCACAGCATCTCAGGGTGGCGTACAATATTATAAAACCCAATATAACAACAAAAAAGAACCCCCAGCAATTAAAAAAATCACTAAAACCCAACCCCCGCCCCCCTATCCCACCCCCCCCCCCTCCCCTCCGAAGGCCAACTGGCCCAGGGCCAGGTGAGCCTCCTCCCGGAGGGAATTCCATAACCGTGGCTCAGCCACCGAGAACGCCCTCTCCATTGTGGCCCCCGTCTTACACGGGAGACCTCCAGAAAGGCGCCCCCAGTGAACTGAAGGGATTGCTCTGAGGCGTGGAGGGCGAGGCAGTCACCGAGATATGAGGGGCCCAGACCGTGCAGAGCTTTGTAAATCAATACTAACACCTTGAATCTGGCTCGGTACGCTATAGGCAGCCAGTGCAGAGCATGGGCACCAGTGTTATGTGCTCACGCTGCTGCATCCCCGTCAGGAGNGAACAGCCAAGTCTTACAGACACGTCGAAAGGCCAACTGGCCCAGGGCCAGGTGAGCCTCCTCCCGGAGGGAATTCCATAACCGTGGCTCAGCCACCGAGAACGCCCTCTCCATTGTGGCCCCCCGTCTTACACGGGAGACCTCCAGAAAGGCGCCCCCAGTGAACTGAAGGGATTGCTCTGAGGCGTGGAGGGCGAGGCAGTCACCGAGATATGAGGGGCCCAGACCGTGCAGAGCTTTGTAAATCAATACTAACACCTTGAATCTGGCTCGGTACGCTATAGGCAGCCAGTGCAGAGCATGGGCACCAGTGTTATGTGCTCACGCTGCTGCATCCCCGTCAGGAGATGGGCCGCGGCATTCTGCACTAGCTGCAGCCTCCGAACCAGAAACAAGGGAAGCCCCATGTAGAGCGCGTTGCAGTAGTCTAGCCTCGAGGTGATGAAGGCATGGATGAGAGTGGCCAGATCGGGCCTGGAGAGGTAAAGCCGAAGCTTCTGTACTAGATACAGCTGGCAAAAGGCGGCTTTAGCCACCGCCTCCACCTGCCGATCCAGATGGAGGCCCGAATCCAAAACAACCCCCAGACTCCGAACCTGAAGAGCAACAACCGGGCGAACCCCCCGCTATCGGGGGGCCAGCACCTCCCCCGCCCTTCCCACCACCATCACCTCCATCTTGTCGGGATTGAACTTCAGTCTGCTCTGCCGCATCCAATCCATCATGGCCTCCAAACATTGGGAGAGTAACAAGACAGCAGGACCTGGGTCAGCTGAAAACGAGAGGTACAGCTGAGTATTATGAGCATATTGGTGACATCGCACCCCGAACCCTCTCACGATCTCCCCCAGGGGCTGCATATACACATTAAACAACAATGGAGACAGAATGGAACCCTTCCTAAAAAGGGAAGATTAGAGATGGGGTGGTAGCTGGCGAGTGCGTCCACATCCAAAAATGGCTTCTTCAGCAGGGGGCGAACGACAGCTTCCTTGAGACTGGGCGACAACCACCCCTGCCAAAGGGACACGTTCACTACCCTCGCCAGCACCGTCCCCAAAGTCTCCCTGGAGGCTTTCACCAACCAGGATGGGTATTTCACCATCCTGGGTATAGCATGGAGACTGCACTTGTGGCTTTGGTAGATGATCCACACCTTGAGTTGGACAAGGGGATTTCTACCTTGTTGATCTTGTTAGAACTTTCAGTTGATACAGTTGATCATGCGGTGTTGAGACTGCGGGATCTGGTGAGAGTGCATGCAACCACTCTTGGTTCAGTTCTTTTCTGTCAGAGAAGTCCCAGTGGATGGTGATGGACGATTGCTTGTCACACCAACTGTGGTGTTCCACAGGTTCTATTCTGCCTCCCACTCTTGTTCAGTGTGTATCTAAGGCCACTGTGCAAGATCATTTGGAAGTTTTGGATGAGGTGTCATCAATATGCTGATGACACTCAGCTCTACCTCTTCTTTTCTTTTGATCCAGGTCCTGCAATCTCGGTGCTTACCCAATGCCTGGCTGCTGTCAGGGACAGGATGAGGGAGAGCTGAATAAATCTGAATCCTGACAAGACTGAAGTGATTATGGTTGGCCGGTCTTGTAACTTGGAGGGGATTGGGACACTTGATGGAGTGCAGCTTCCTCTGGTCATTCAGGTTTGCAGTGTTGGAGTGCTTTCGGATCCCTTTCTGTGTCTGAAACATGAAGGCGACGGTGGCCAGAAGCACTTTTCACCAACTCCATTTGCTGAGGAGGCTGTAGCCTTTTCTCTGTGATTCAGATCTGGCCACTGTCATCTATGCTTTCATCACTTACAGCGCATTGCAGTAATCTAGCCTTGATGTGGGGCTGCCCTTGATGACTGTTCGGAAGCTGCAGCTAGTGCAGAATGCAGCTGGTCAACTACTTTCAGGGACAAGTCGCCGGAGAACATCACACCAGTGCTCCGAAGTCTGCACTGGCTGCCTATAACTTTTTGGGCACAATTCAAGGTGCTAGTTTTGACCTTTAAAGCCCTAGATGGTCTGGGTCCCATATATCTGAAAGACCGCCTGTCCTACCATGTCCTATCGTGGCCCCTACAATTGACCAGGAGCGCCCTCTTGTGTGTTCCGTCTGTTACCTTTGTTCATGGGTTGGGGGGTGGGGGGTGGGAGGGCGTTCTCGGATGCTGCTTTGGTTTTGTGGAACTCACTTCCCCAGGAGGTTCACTTGAGCCTGAGCCCAAGCATTTTCCGGAGGCAGTGTAAAACCTTTTTATTTTTTAAACGCATTTGGTAGGTGGGAATAGGGGAGGGTTGGGTGGGTGTTTTGAGATGAGGGTATTTTAATAAATACATAAATAACTAAATGAACGACAATATTATTTATTTATTTATTTATTTCAAAAACTTTATACCCAAAGCCCCTCCTGCACAGCAGCTCGGGGCAGCTTACAATCTAAAAACATATTAAAATACAAATATAAAAACTCTTACAGTGGGGAGACACAAAAACAAAACAAAAAACCCTCCCTCCCTCCCTATCCCTCACCCTCCCACCCCCCTCACCAAAAGCCTGACGAAGTTGCCTAAAAGAGGAGAGGTCTGGGGCTACCCGGGCCTCTGCCGGGAGGGAGTTCCACAGCCTTGGTGCTGCCACCAAGAATGCCATCTCCATAGTGGCTCCCCAGGAAACCAGAGGGACCTCAAAAAAGGCACCCCCGGTCGATCACAGGGGCTGATCCAGAGCCCAGGAAGTGAGGCTGTCCCACAGGTAACTAGAGACCAAGCCGTGTAGGGATTTAAAGGTCAACACCAACACCTTGAATCTGGCCCAGAAGACTATAGGCAGCCAGTGCAGAGAATGGAGCACCGATATGCTCCTGGCGACCCATCCCCGTAAGAATACGAGCTGCTGCATTCTACACTAGCTGCAGTCTCTGCGCCGCCATCATGGGCATTACAGTAGTCAAGTCTTTAAGTGATAAAAGCATGGATGATAGTGGCCATGTCAGAGTCTGAGACATATGGCCGAAGCCTCCGCAGCAGATGTAATTGCGGAATGCGTTCCTCACCACCTGAACATCCAGTCAGAGCTGGGAATCAAGGAGCACTCCCAGACTCAGAACCTGGGGAACCAATGAGGGCAAACCAATGCCACACCCGATGCCTTCCCCGCTAGCATCACATCCGTCTTAGTGGGATTCAGCTTCAGTTGGCTCATCCAGTCCCACACAGCCACTAGACACTGGGTAAGCACCGAGACTGTCAGGTCTGGAGAGACGTAAAGTTGGGTGTCATCAGCATATTGATGACATCGAACATTAAATCATCTCACGACCTCACCCAGCGGCTGCATGTACACGTTGAACAGGAGAGGAGACAAGATGGAAGCCTGCGGGACTCCACACAAGAGGCCCTGGGGTGATGAAAAATAATGCCTGAGCACCACCCGCTGGGTTCTTCTGGCCAGAAAAGAGCGGAACCATTCAAGGATGATCCTGCCCACCCTGGCACGGTCCCGCAGGCGAGTCACCAACATCTCGTGGCCAATGGTATCAAAAGCAGCCGACAGATCTAACAGAATCAACAGGCTTGAACAACCCATGTCCAATTTACAGCGAAGGTTGCCAACCAAAGCCACAAGTGCAGTCTCAAAGCCATAACCCGGGTGAAAGCCAGACTGCAAATGATCCAGATACACAATGTGGTCAAGATGCCCCTGTAGCTGCTGAGACACTACCCTTTCAAGGGAAGGTTAGAGACAGGCCGATAGCTGGCGAGGGAGTCAACGTCAAGCTATGGCTTTTTGAGCAGAGGTTGCACCACCACCTCTTTGAGGCAGCTCGGCACTCTGCCCTCCCACAGGGAGGCATTAACCACACCCACCAGCAATGGCCCCAACGTCTCCCGGCTGGCCTTGACCAGCCAGGATGGGCACAGATCAAGTTCACAAGAGGTGGCCAAGTTCACAAGAGGTGACCAAGGAGTCCTGCAGTGCCGACACGCAGGGAGCGGACGCTTAGGAGCTGTCTGGTCAATGGCCTCAACCAGCAAGGTATTCCAAACCATGATGAGGTCATTGAGCAGACAGCTGTCAAGATCAGAGGGTAATTGGGAGATTAGAAAGTAAGAGATGAGTAAGTGGAAGGATAGGATGAAGTGAGTAAATAAAAGGTGTAAGAAAAACCTCAAAAGGTTTGGCTAAGCAGCCAGGGTTAAAATCCAACCAAACGTCCAAATGTTTTGAGGTTCACCAACTTGCTAGCAGCTAGTCCAAGTAGTTAGTAGTAACTGCTCTTAATCATATGAGTTTTACCTCTGTTCTAACTATAATTTTCTTAGTCATGTTTTCTTTGGCTATTTATAGAGGGCAGAATAGAAACTATTTTTCTTTAAATAGTGGAGAGGCATATAGGACTATATTAGGTATTAAACTAGGAGACAGTACAGTGCATACCAGTTGTGTAAACAGTGGAAGGAGGTCAGTTTGAGTGGCATTATATGGAAGAAAA
Organism: Sphenodon punctatus; assembly: GCA_003113815.1. Taxonomy (NCBI): domain Eukaryota; kingdom Metazoa; phylum Chordata; class Lepidosauria; order Sphenodontia; family Sphenodontidae; genus Sphenodon; species Sphenodon punctatus. Next base: position 2,733,502 of record QEPC01001717.1, on the reverse strand, counting down.
TTACAAAGGCAGTCAAAATAGCTGTCCTACTGAGGTAAAATTTGGTGACTACATAGAATTGCAAAGAGTTTCAGGAGGCAGAATACATGTTCATTGGCAAAAGATGCAAAGCAAAAAAGGACACAATAATCTATGAAACAGTTTTAAAATTGTATATATTGTAGGTTGTATATTGTATATACAAAATTGTATTTTGTAGGTTTATCCAAGTCTTGATGGAACATAATATAGCAGTGTTATCTCATCATTGCTCTCCATTTGCTTTCCATCAGCGCTTAAGATGATTTCAGCTAGCTTAAGTAGTACCGTACTTTTGCTGTATAGCACTTACTATTCTTTTGAAGAGCCAGCACAGTGCATGCTATGAGCTACTGATGACTGCACAATACAAAACAATATTCAAAATGGGTTTACTATGTTTAATTATGAGCTTGGCAGGAAGAAGACAGAAGCTGTCACATCTGGGTTATATTTAAACAAGTCATCATACAACCTGATTCATTTTGTATCAGTCTAAACACAAAAGGATTTATTGTTCACAGAGTGACCCTTGCTGATTCTTTATAGGCCTTGTCTGTTAGTCTGTGTTGTTTTTATTTTTATGTGGTCTAATATCTACAGCAGTCGGTGGGGGGGGGGGCATGTTGGCCCTTCAAAAACACAGCAAAAGATGTGGAGCGGTGTTAGTCTGCATCATGCAGACATCTCCTATTTTCATATGCTTGCTTAACCAATAGATTCTGAGTTATTTCAGTGGCAAAACAAAAGCATTATCTGAGACAGCTTAAGGTGAAATTTGCAGGGCATGGGTGAGGACCTACAGGGTATGGGACAGCAGAAAGATATGGATATGGCAATGAGAGGGAGGAGGGGCATGCTGAGACAATGCATGGTTAGGTAGGTGATCCTCATAGGGAAAGGAAATAAGGGTCTAGATCATGGACCTCGCTGTGGATCCCCTCATCGGTTCTGCTTCTCCCTTTCAGCACTGATGGGTAAAGGGCTTGGGCTTGGTGGCAGACTCAGGAATTAGAAAGGGGACAAATATGAATGAAAGCCTCCCTGTTTTATAGGATAAAAGTGATGGAGGTGAAGGGATGGCAAAATTGCTCTACCTACTGGCAACCAAGACAGATTTTGAAGGAGTAATGACTGATGATTTTTCCTAAATTTAGAATAAACCAACTGTACTTTTTAGAGAAAACAACAAAAACAGTACAGCATTGAGCAATCTTTCTATGGAACCTAATAAAAGCCTGCCAGTTTCTTAGTGATCCTACATACTGTGCCAGCTATATATGGATTATACAGTCCTTGAATGAAAAAGTGAGTGGCCCTCTATACATTGTTCTAATGTTGTTGAATGGATCTGGGGCTACTACAGTAGTTTGGGGAGGGGGTGGAGAGGGCATTTACGCATAAGAGGGTCCCTTCATCTGTGGATGGGATCATTATCCCAACCTATGATATACTCTGCATGTCTCTGCTGCTCTCCTGGACTTCTAGGATTTTCAGGCAGCAGCAGCTGCCTGAAACTTAAATGCACAGCCACTCTCCATGATAAACAGGGGACTGCTGAAACCCCGATTTTGAGGAAACCACTTGAGCTACATTACCGAAAATTTATCCATGGCTATACGTTGTGAGGACCATCATATGCACAAAGTTTGAAGAAGATGCATCAGGAAAATAAAATGTTATGACTGTTTAAACGTTAATTGCTTGAGGTCAAAATTCACAGCGTTTTCACGATTTTGAATCATCACTATCTCCTCCCTCTGGATGAGTTGAGCCCCCAAACTTCATAGGCTTGCAGCATGAGATCAATAAAATAAAATCAATAAAATGCTTCTGAAATATGATAGTAATTGGTGCAGCCAAAACCGAGTTATTATTCAATAAAAAATCGGTTCTGCAGGCTCATGCATGCGCACTTGAGGGCAAAGCCTCGCACATGCTCAGTTGAGCAGCTGCTGACCTGAAAGGTACATGACTTAACTTTTAAAAATCATGCAACTTTATGAGAAGGCAGCTCCATCACAAAGACTTTGCACTCCAGTCAGTTTCATGTCTGTTACACAGCGCCCCGCTTCCCCGACTCCCGGAGAGGGCAGAGGAGTGGAGCCAGGAAGCAGGGCACTGTGTAACAGACATGAAACTGACTGGAGTGTAAAGTGTGTGTCACGGAGCTGACTTCTGAAAGATACGTGATTTTCAATAGTAGGGTTTAAAATCTACTTTTTATAATCACGTGTCTTTCAGAAGCCAGGTATCTTTCACGTATCTTCCAGAATCACGTATCTTTCAAAAGAAAGGTGGTTCTTTGCAGAATAGCTGCCCAGGTTTTTGCAAGAGGAGAACATGATCTTTTCTTAGGGCACTCTTTCTTTCCAGGGTGCACACAGGGTGCAGCAGCATCCAGAAGGTAGGAACCGGAATGCCTGGCAAGGTCAGCAGCCGCCTGCCCCAGGCGGATTACGGATTGGGGGGGTGGGATTGGTGCGGAGCCAGTCCATGCCCGGCTGGCACTGTGCCTGCTGTTTCCCCCAATTTTCGATCACCTGGCTGAGTGCTCTGTCACACAGACTTTGCTGATGCTCCTCTGCAAAGTTGCTCCACAGCTTGGTGCGGCGGGGTAAGAGGAGGAGACCTGGAGGGGCAGTCGTTCTCCTGCTTCTCCTCCCCGAGTCCCCCCTCACCCCGCCCCTAGGAAAGTTACGTGATTTTAAAAGTACAGTCACTTAGCTTTCCTTAACACACAGCATAACGAAGAGATGCAGCTAATTAATGACTGCAAACTTTTATGCCATCCCTCTCCTGTCTCTCCCTCCTAGTGCTGCAGCAGTAGCAGCACCAGGGCTGGAAGATAAAGCTGTTCGTTTACAAACAACTCCTCCCCATGTGCTGATCAGAAGGTTGTAGCCTTGTAACAAAGGTTCTTTGAGATGGCTCCCAACATTCTCACAACCGGGTTGTGCATGCTCACCCTATTCAAATAATAGACCACATGATGGTCTCAACCTCCTCTATTATAAAAAGTGCTCTCCCTCTCAGAATAACAGATCGGGGCTGGCGAGGGGTGAGGTTGGGGCTGGCGGGGGGTGTGAGGTCGAGGCATGCTGGGGCTGATGGGGGGTGAGCTCGGGGCTGGTGGGGGTGAGCTCGGGGCTGGCGGGGGATGAGCTCGGGGCTGGGGGGATGAGATCAGGAGATCACCCCCACAACGTCCACGCC
>QEPC01001717.1:2696209-2723738 GCA_003113815.1 Sphenodon punctatus | reverse complement strand
CCCCCCCTCAAACCCACTCCCCCCAGCACCTCCCCTGCTGTCACCAGGGTAGCCTGGGAACCCTACCCTCCCCCACCCTCTAACCATCCCTCCTACACTCCCTGCCCCTCCTCCCTAGCCCTGACTTGAAAAAAGAAAACCCCACAGGACAGCAATAAGACAACATCCCCCCCTGCTACCCCGAAGCGCCCCAAAGCGCCATGCAAAAGCAGCAGCAGCACCACCAGGAACCCCCTCTCCTCAACAGTGGAGCAGGTTCTCCACAACAAGGCGGGCAGGTAAGTAGATGGTAACAAGGTCCTAAATTGCTGGGGGTTCACAGCATTCACCCACGACTCTCATGCAGAGTGGGCCGCCTTGCCTCCTTGACTCCGCTAACGGCTCCGCCAGCGGCTACTTCGCCCTTTGGCGGCGCCCTTCGACCGCCACCCTGAGGGCGCTGTCCTCAGTGCAGCCCTCTGCTATAAGCAATTACCTGGGGGAGGAGACATGAAAACACACAGGTGTAGGTGGCTATCCTCCCTGCAGCTTCTGCCTCTGGGGCCAAGCTCTCCTGGGCTTGGATGCTCCAAGTTCCCACCATGAGTGGGGACTGACTGGCGGTTGGGGACAAAAACTTAATAAACGGGCACCTGGACACCAACCTGGTGTGGGCTATCATATCGTTTATTAACACTCCTGATGTTATTGGTGAGTGGTAACCTAAATTATTTTGGACAGTGCACCGTGGCTGCTTTTATACGAGCGCTGCCAGCTTGCGTCTGTAATCATGCAGCATATAAAAGTGCCGCGGGCAGCATTTAGACGTGCCATGGACGCGCTGTATTTCCGGTCACGCATTCTTTAAGACCACAAATCAAATACCTCACTATCGAGGTATTTAATTTGCAGTCTTAAAGAATGTGCGACTGGAAATACGGCATGTCTAAGTGCATCTAAAAGCTGCCCATGGCACTTTTACATGCCGCATGATTACAGGCGTGAGCCAGCGGCGCTCATACAAAAGCACCCCTTGTTTTGTACCATATTTTTCTTTTTCAGTAAGTACATGACTACTGTTGAGTCCTTTTTCATTCCAACTCAATTTCCCACTCATCACTAATTAATTATGATTGTACAGCACCAGGTACATTGTTTGAGCGCTATAAATAATAATAAGTTGCAAAGAGGTCTGTGAACACATAATAGCAACTTAGAGAGAAAGGGGGAAGCATGATAGAGCTATTGTAGCAGTGATAACTTAGCACTCTGATTTCACCGATAGATCAATGGAAGCTTGCCTGTCTCCATACAGATTGGTATTTCTGTGGGCTGAAGAGAGCTGCCCAAGCTGTGAACAGTGTCTACTGAAAGCGAAACTACACACAGAAAGCTATTCAATTACAAAAGGCAGCTCTTAATACAGCAGCATTTTAGATTAGTAGTAACAATCTGTTAAAATGCATGAACCTGATCCAGAGGTAAGCACAATTTGTATTAAGTGGGATGGCACCTTATGTATGTACATACTGGGCCCAAATTTGTCCCTACATCTTTCTACAGCTAAAAATCACACTGAGTAGGAATTCCTGTAATTAGGTGTTTGGTAATACTCAATTACTCTATACAGCTTCCTGTAGAAAATAGTATAGTAGGCTTAGTAACATTTATTCTTAAGTCTCTCCCCCAGCTCCTGTCTCTCAGATTGTAAGCCCTAGGGGCAGGGACTGTGTCTATTTTATTACTTTGTAAAGTGCCAGGTACACTGCTGGCGCTATATAAATGTTTGTTAATAATAATAATAATAATATTCTTGGTCCAGCCAGAACGACTTCCACTGATGAAAAAAGTTGCTTTATATTAGGGGGTGGGTGTATCAAAAACCCATTGATTGTAAAATTCTAGCATGCATTAAACCCAGCTTATGTAAACAAGTCAAAGCCTCCTCCTAGAAATCATTTTGACATCCTGGTGTATAGTTCTGTACTCGCTGAGTGTTTGCTAAAAGTCTGTGTACTGCCACATTTTTAGTACTTTCTTGATGCCACCAAAGAAGAAGAATATTTGAAAATGTCTCCTCTATCAGCAAGAAAACATTCTAGGAATCTGATGCTGTTGAGCAACTTAAAGTTACAATCAAAGACACTTTATTAAAAGTGGACAGTCATTTAGACTCGCTTTAATCTTTAAATTAAAGCGCCCGAGCTGTTTCGGGAGGGGCGGGGTAAAAATATGATTAAATAAATAATAAATGGTCCAGAGAGAATTCTGAGCCTAATTTGCTGTTAGCTTTAACATAAATAGAACATCGTGAAATTTTATTTGGCATCCCAGTACATTCTCCAAGCTCCTAGATTGTCCCCCTTCTTTAATAGCCACATGGTTCCATCCCACAATATAGTGGGAAAGGAAATTGGCTTTTCACTATTGTTAGTGGTTTTAGAATACTTTACTTGGATAAGGTATCAGTAATGGCGGCCTGCTTTGGTCCACCAGCATGTCTGTTTTTGTACCTCCAGATGCTGGCCTGTGATTGCCCTGGGCCATATTGGCCACATCCAGGCTCTGACTTCGGGAAACCTCTGTGGCAGGGTACAGCCAGAGAGGACTATGGCCCCTTTAAGAGCTGTGAGCACCAGCCTGAGGGCTGGGTTGTGGCACTGAATGCATTAAGCAGGTGGGTATGGGTTTGGCAGAGCCAGGCCTGTGAGAGTGGATAAACCCTGAGCTGGATATAGAGCTGGGTGTGGGAAAGGACTAGTCCTTTAAGGGCTGAAAGACTGGAGGGCTAACCACGTCCACTCCAGGGATATAAGAAGAGAGAAACCCAGAAAGTCAGTCAGTGCCTGGATGTGGAGAAGATAGGAACTCTACGGGAGAGCTGCTCTGCTGAGGATCCCTCTCGACGGTGCTGACTTCCAGACTGGGCTACTAAGGAGACCCTGGTGTATAGGCTATGCAGAGTTGGGCTGAGGAATAGCCTCTGGCCCTTGACGCTTTCCAGAGTGCGGAAGTAGACTCTGGGGGTGAGTGTTCAAACCCCATTAGGAATGGGCAATTGGGGTGCTACTTCCCTGTGTGGGTGCCTGGCAGGGAAGCTGTGAGTAACAGCCTGAGCACTGCTGCCTAACTAGACTGGTTAGGGATGGGGTTGCCAGAGGAGTGCTTCCTGGCATTAGTGAGGTTGAGCAGAGACTACTTGGGGACTGAAGAGTACTATGGACTGTATTCTGAACTATGTGTTCGGTGGTGAACTGCACGTACCTGTAGAGCTGCCAGAGAGAGCTGGCTGCCCCCACGCCTGTTGTGGCTCTTCCCTCTCCCTCGGCCACTGCAAGTTCGTTATACCCACAACCAGGCCTTGACCAAGGAGATTTCAGTCATGCGGGGTGTGCGCCAGGGTTGTATCCTGGCGCCTGCCCTGTTTAATTTTTATATTAACAATATTGTATCTTCCCTTGCCTCGACCGATTCACATCCTCCAAAGTTTGGTGATCGTAGATATCGGTATTACTCTATGCGGACGACGCAGTCATATTATCTCAAACTCCTATTGGACTCCGTAGGGGTATGAATAGATGTAATCAGTTTTGCCAAGAGGAAGGTTTGGTAATAAATTACGATAAAACTAAGATAATGGCCGTTGGACGTGCCAAGAAAATTTTCCATTGACAAATAGGAAGCAACACAATAGAACAGATTCAGACCTATAAATACTTAGGTACCACCTTTTGCTAAAATTGTTCCTGGCACACTCATTATTCTTTGGTTTCTGACCAAGCACATGCCACTTCCAACACTATTCAAAGCTATTTTTTTTAGCCATGGGGCAAGCTAGTTGCGCCCACTCTATGTTTGTTCACTTCTAAGGTTATACCTCAGCTGTTGTATGCTCTCGAAATTTGGGGTTTCTTGTATATAGGAAATTTGGAGAGAATTTAAAATTTGTTTCCCAGAACTATTTTAGGACTTCCCAAAGGCACTCCCCAGGTCATCTTACGGGCAGAGACCCTGTCAACCTCAATCAAAGCAAAAGCATTATTCCATATACTCAAACTTTGGCTGAGAACCAATTTATTCCCTCCAGTGTCAAATTCCCTGTTGGCAATATTAGTTAAACAGGGGCTAAGAGATACTTGGAACAACCTCATCGAAAAAGAGGTTGGCAGATTGGGCCTGTCTAAGGACCTCCTTGCTCCCTTGGGTCTTAAGGCAGCCGCAGGGGTCATTAGGTGGAGGATCGCAGACCAAGAATCCCAAACCGAAGCCTCCTTACTGGCAGCCCAAAAGGTGTCATCACTCTACCTAGAGATTTGTTTGGTTTCTACTTCTAACCATTATTTATTTACATGGACAGATGCTAATGTTAGGCAAGCCCTAACGCTTTTTAGATTAGAAGTTTTTCCTTCAGCTATTTTGGAGGGTCGTTATGGGACCGCAGGTATTGTCACCATTGCTCGCACCTCCAGCTTGAAACCCTCAAGCATGTTTTCTTCTATTGTCCACTTTATATTGAATTACAGACGAAATATCTAACCCCCTATATAAATGATCATTCTGAATGGCAATATGATACTCTCTTGAAACTGTTACTCTGTGGTTGGGACTCTGATCGCTCTAAGAGAGTTGCCAGGTTCTGTTTTTTAGTTCTTTGCACCAAAAGGGCCATTCGAAGCCCAGCAGTTGGGCTGGACCTGGACAAGGAATGCTTTTAAGTTTTTATTGTCTATGTTCAATTTTTTATTTTAATGTTTATTGATGATTTAAACTTTTTGCATTGCATTGTATTGTATTGTAAAGACCCATGTGGTCAAACAATAAACTTTCTACTACTACTACTCCCTCGGCTTTGCAAGTCACAAGTGTAAGAGCAGCAATAGGCTAATCACCTCCCTCTAGGCTTTCACCCAGAATTGGAGAGGGGACCATGTCAGCCAGACCTGTCACACCATAGTTTGACATAACCCTGCCATTTGCAAAGCATCACGACGTTATGACATTCCATGGCGACAGGCCCACGGTGGAAAGGGGGCAGGAAGGTTTCTATGCCCCACTCCCTTTCCGATGTGGCCGTCCCTGCTGCCCCGAAGCCAAGATTTTTCTGGTTACCTTGGCTGACTCAGAGAAATCAGGGCTTTGCCCAGAGCCTGGAGAACCCTGGCCCAAGCCCAGAGAGGTAGCAACCCTGTGAAACTGGAGGAAGCTTGAAAGCAGCATGTTTGCCCCTAGTTTCCCACAAGAGGCTGGGAAGGCAAGAGCAGTACAGAACCATTTCAGCAGCTCAGTGCAAGCTGAAGAAATCCTCTTATCCTCTTGCAGCTAGTTCCTTGGAGTAGCTGGGGAAGTTCTGTTCAAGTCTGGCATTATCCCAGAGCACTGTAATAACATAAGGAGTTAGAGACAGTTCTCAGTTTAGGTTCATCCTGCCCTTTCTGTGTTTGTTTGTTTGTTTGTTTGTGTATCTGCTTGTTTTTTAAATGTCATGGAGATTTCAAATCCCTAAATGGAATACCAGAGATACTGAAACTCTTCCGGCTCCCTGGATTAATGTATTTATAAATTTGTCTCAGGGCATATTATTATCCTTCAAGTGATTGACATGCTTCTGTAGCCTGTGTAAGGCCTGGTGCTTCCTCTGTGGCACTCACTAGGAGCTTTGCCATTAATTTTGATCAGGCTGAGGGGCCTGAATTCTGTAGGTGGTCCTGCCACAATCCCAAATGAGATTACAACAATAGCAGAAGAAATGCTCACTTCAAACTAACCATAGGCTGAAAACTACAGTCACACTTGACAAAGCACTAATAACTTAGACTGTTGACAAAATGGTTCTATCTTTATGCTTGAAAAATCTTTCTATTTGTCCAAAAGCATCACATAAAATGTGTATTGAGATTTTATCCAGTTATTTGAGGGATTATTTGCAGGATTATTTGACAATTTGAATATCAAAGATCAGTTATCAATTAAATCCAGATAAAATGTATACAATGAAGATATACCTCAGGGACCGCCTCACCTTCCACGCCCCAGAGCAGCCCCTTTGGTCAGTCGGGGGCACCTTCTTGGAGGTTCCGTGCATAAAGCGGGGGGCCACGATGGAGAGGGCATTCTCGGTGGTCGGGCCGCGATTATGGAACTCCCTCCCGGAGGAAGCCCATCTGGCCCCAAGTCTGCTGGCCTTCTGCCGGGCCCGCAAAACTTGGCTGTTTTCCCAGGCCTTCGGAGGAGGGGAGTGGGGTGGGATAAAAGTTTGGGGGGGTGGATGTTTTTTAGGGGTTTTCTAGATGTTTTAATCTTTTGTTTTATGGTCATTTTAACTTATTGTTATTTTTGTGTGTTCTAAGCCACCCTGAGATGCCATGGGCATGAGGAGGTGGCTAATAAATGTAAATAAATAAAAATAAATAAATAAATAAATAAATATAAACATGTGAAAATATAGTCAGTGTGGAAGTGTTGATGAAACCTTAGCTACAGAAGCACAAGGAAGCGTCAGTTTAAAACCTGTATTAAAATAGGACTAACATTTATGTGACATTGATTCACACATAGCAAAAAAAAATGATAATCTTGTTATGTTGGTATCATATACTGTTGTCTTGTAGCAAATTAATAGATGGTTTTGTCTTCTGCAGGAAAACTGAAGACTTTTATAGCAAATCTTCCACTGTCAACATGAATACAGGTATGCTATTTCTGTGAGATACTTTATTTTTTTAATCTTTTATTTAATAAGCAGGTTAATGCCCAAATAATTAAATACCCATGCACCAATTACACCAAGCTACTACAGAAAGTTAAGCTGAACAGGATGTTGTTCTCTTGTTGTGTGTATACATGTGTCTATCATATATAAATGTATGTTTATATATGTGTGTTTTATGTGTTCATATATAAAATATAGGTATATATTTTATAACTGTATGTGTATATATGGGTGTCATTTCTATATTTTATGTAAATATAAATATATTTAATGTACAATACATCTATGCATACTCTACCACAATGGCCTAAACAATTATCATGGGAAATTGTATTAATAGCATTCCACCACTTCAGAGAAACAGTGCTGTAGATGCATTCCCTTTTTAAAATATAGCATATGCTCGATTTTTGGCTAAGTCTGGTGTTTGTATATAAAAAGAAGGCTGTTGCTTAATACAGTGATATTTATATGCATCTTGTATTATCTTTCAGACTGCTAAGATAAAAGTATTAAATCTTCTCAAGACAGAAAAAAAAAAGCATAATGCAAACTACAAAGAACTATGTAGACAGGGATTCATGTTCACACAGGGTATTTTCAGACGTTACGAGATCACGCTCAACCACAGTCAATACCCTGTGGTGGGGAATGGTCCCTTAACGTCTGTTGGGGAACCGGAAGTTCCCCCTCAAGATGTTCGCCACGCTCAATCCCCGCCGGGAATAACATTCACCACGCGATCGGCTGAATCCGCGGGGCCGGCGCCAATCATGTGGTGAAGGAGATTTCCGGCGGGGATGAAGGGGCCTGTCACGTCTGGACGGCGATCACGGCCTGGAATCCCCACCGGGATTCCGTCCCGTGATCATTTCGGGCGGGCGCTGCAGCCGCATTGGCCGCGGCGCTCACCTGTCTCCCCAGAGGGCGGGCGGCGAGGGAGCGTGGCCGTGCCCCCTCCCCGATTCCCCGCCAGGATCCTCCGGCACGTCTGTTGGCCATGCCGGAGTGATCCCGGCGGGGAATCTGAGGGTTGTGTCCGTGACGGGTTGAATGCCGCCCCATCACGTCTGAAAACACCCACAGCGTCCCCCTTTGCCACCAATGATGAAAACACAGTGAATATGAGTCCCTGACTATAAAGTATTGTCCCAATTCTAAAAATACATATGTATAATCCAGTTGACTTCAGAGGGATTGTTTGTATGTGTATTCAGGATTCGGGTCTATGAATGTTTGAGTTAATGTTACACAGGTTAATGTGTAGTATAATAATAGAAAAAATGACCTGTGATAACAAAATAAACAGTATTAGCAAACAACTTGAAGTAGCTTTATAATCACTGGTTTGATTTTAATAAGGAACACACTTTAAAAATATACAAAATTTGGGGGTTTGGTAAATATTCATATGCATCTTATATTATCTTTCAGACTGCTAAGATAAAAGTGTTAAATCTTCTCATGACAAAAAAACACATAAACAGTTCAAAGTATTGCACTGTTTATTTGCTACTGCATGAAAATATTTCTGCCCATGTATATTTATACTTTTAATAATAAGAAATGTATTAGTAGAATTGTGACATCGGTTAAAAACAGATGTGCTGGTAGTGCGGCAGCTCCCCAGTCTGGCCAAGGTCGGGAAACAGCAGTGGCCACTCCCCAGGTTGAGGTGGGGCACCGGGCTGACATGACCATGGTCAGAGAGCCGTCCAGCCATCCTCACGCCCAGGTAGGGTGGGGAGCTCAATAAATGTGGGTGGCCCACCCTGCTCCCAGCACCCTGCCCCCCACCATGACAGACAGCCTGGTCAGCCTCTGCCCTGAGGCGAGGATGGCAGAGCCAAACAAACATGCTAGCCTGTGTTGGCCCGCATGGATGACCCCTGGCCCAGGCCAACATCTGGCGGCGAGGGACCACATGTGTGAGGGAGTCCGAGGTCACAGTAGGCCAGTGCAGGCCTACGTCATGTGGATTATTACCCATCAGAAGTGACAGGGCTAACTGCCTTGCAATCCTGTTGGTTAAAGTCTGATATATGTCTTTTGGGTTTTTTTTTCACACTGTAATCTTTAAAAGTCACAAATGGGAAGTAGGTCCCCAGCTCTCATTGAATTTCAGTAGTACCTATAGGGGGGTATAGACAGTCATACCTACTTCTGTGCCACTCCTATGCAGGGTCTAGTGACTGTATTAGGGTTAGGAAGAGGTTCGAGGGATTAGAGGGATCACAGTCAGCCACACTCCAAACACAAGGGCAACACTGGTTGGGAAAAAGGTCCCTCAGGGTCTTATAGTGACGTTGGGAATAAGCTGCAAGAGCTGTCCCTATCCGAAGCTCATCACAGGGACTGGCAAACAGAGCGATGCCCACTCTATGAATCTCACGCACCCACGTGTACAGGAACAAGGGCGGGGGGTGTAGGTTCAGTGGTGGTTCATAGGGGGAACGGGACCCTAGGGAACCAGGAACACAGGTCAGGGGGGTATAGGACTCGCACACTAGGACCAAAGGGGAACTGGGGTTAAGGAAAAGGAGAACTCACTCACGCCACACACAACTCCTACTTCTAAACAGTCACCCAAGCACTCACCGCTCACGCCACACACTCTCGCACTGTCACCCATGTTATCCAGTTCACTCTCTCTGCTACAACTCCACACAAAACACTCCGGGCCAATCTCACGTCACAAGTCCGATCACCAGCAATGCACCACAGCCTCCGTGGAGTTTATGTAGGGTTCCGCTTTGTTTGTGCTTGCAGGCGCGCGGAGCGTCGGGGCTTTACTTCCAGGTTAGGGCCGCGCATGCTCACAGCGTCCTGGGTTGCTGGGACACCCAAGGACGCTGCATCGTTCTGTCTCTACCCACCTGCTGTCAGCACTGGCGGGGAGGCGGCATGCCATGCCCGCATCGTGCCCCGCCGGAGCCTGTAAGCCCCGAAGTGGAACCGCCGGCACACCCTCATCCCTCCACCTCCCCAGGACCTGACAGACTGGTGAAAATAAGTTGGCATGCACCCTTCCCAATTTCCCAGTCTCCCTAATACTTCATATGACTAGTTACCACAATGCATAGCTGGCAAGCCTGCATACAGCACTAACTCTCTCACCTGGCACTTTTTAACTTGTTCAGGATGGGCTTTTTAAATGTTCAAGGAATCATTAATGATAAGATAAGAGATCATTTATTATGCGTAGCCATAAGCCATAGCAACAAACAAATAAGGACAAAATACAGTACAATACAAACAAGTAGTCCTAAACCTAGGTCTTTGATCTTCCCAAGAGTCAACCCAAGACCTATGCTGATTCCCATTGAGACAGATATTGTAAGTTCAGCATAATCAGTCAGAATTTACAGCATTCCTGAACAACTAAACTCAAACTCAGCCTTAACCCAGGCAGAGTTGACTATTACGAAAAGGGCCCTTTAGTTCAGACAACAATTAAGTGGACAGTAGGGGCAAAGGGAGATAAGCCAGAAAGGACTTCCTATAATGGACGGCTTGCAACAAAAAGACCGCAGTATTCTTAATGACCTCACAGTGAGAGCTGTCAAGGATTAGTGTCAGCAAGACATGGTCTGATCTACCTGGGTAAGCCTTTAAGATAAGCCCTAAGTATTTTAAGCATATGCTGTCATACAGATGACAATGCAAGATGATGTGGACTACCGATTTTACTTCGACATTATCGAACGGGCATAAACGGCCAGAATATAGTGTGCCATCTAGCTGTTCCTCATAGACACGTGACGGGAAAGCATTAAATCTTGCACAACAGAGCAAATGCTTTGCCCTACCTGAGATGGGTGCGGTTAGATATTCTGCCACCTGCCCCAGAATATCCTGATAGTCTCTAATATGTGGGCACAGACCCACCCCCATCCCGACTTCCAGCTGATGACTCATGTCCCTCGAACGGCTGAGGATCTCTCCTCTGAGGGAATCTGGATGTTTATGGAGAAGATATTCGGGAGAGCATCCCAGCTGTCTGAGTTGCAATTCCACTGCCTTGGACCATTTGCTGCTGAAGGTGGCCTTCCCTAAATCCCTCAAAAGTAGGGATCCCTGGCTGGAATGGATTTGGGTCCAAAATTTCAGGGCAGCCTCATTGGCAACCTGCGACCAGGGTTTCTGGCCAAGTTCCAAGCGTATTGCGGCCAAGGGAGTGCCTGGGGGTACACCTACCAGCCTCCGCAGGAACTTAGATTGGACCCCATTAACCATATTAGAATAAAAGGGGGGCCACAGTTCCGCCCCATAAAGGAGTTTGGCCTGGAGGGCTGGGAGAACTGCTGATCCTCCTTGTCTAAAAAACAGACCATTAATTACTTGGGCGGGAGCTTGGACTGCTCTTAGTGCCCTGCTGACGTGCTCACGCCAAGTACCAGCCCTGTGAAAGAGCACGCCCAGGTACCGAAAAGTGTGGACCTGCTGAATGGCAAAACCCTCAACCGCCCAGGACAAGATCTTTGATTTAGGGGAAAAAAACATGATCTTTGATTTATCGAAATTGATGGTAAGTGAATTATCATGGCAGAAAGCAGCAAATGCTCTTAGCTGTCGAACAAGCCCCACTCTAGGCTGAGAGAGCAGGGCAATGTCGTCAGCATAACAGAGGCAGCCGACAGGTCGTCCAGCAAGCTTAGGGGGGGAAAAAATGGGCCTCCGCCATACGCGGAATGGCCTCATTTATATAATAGTTAAAGAGAGCGGGGGCAAGGATGCATCCCTGCCTAACCCCAACAGTGGTGGCCACCGGAGGTGCGAGATGTCCCAATGAATCCACTTGAACAGCGATAGAGGAGCGCGCATGGAGCGAGGTAATTAAAGCCAATAGACACTTGTCTATCGATGAAGCCTGTAGTTTACCCCGCAGGGCAGCTCGATTGGCAGAGTCAAACGCTACCCTGAGGTCCAGGAACACCAGATAAAATGCCCCATTGCACACCCTTTATTTGGCTGCCAGGTGGTAAAGGATAAAGCATTGTTCAGTTGTGGAACGGCCACATTGAAACCCTGCCTGTTCTGGTGCTATCGCCTTTGTCTGGGTCATCCAATCCGTGAGTTTCCCCAGTAAGTATTTGGCGTAAACCTTGGAAATCACGGACAGCAGACTGATGGGCCGGTAATTTGATGGATCCGTTGTCTCTCCCGTTTTGTATATAGGAATGATGACAGCCTTATCCCAGTGACTTGGGACTACCCCACTGTTGTTTATAGCTGTAAAAACAGCAGCCAAAATAGGGAGCCACCAAGCCTTATGGGACTTAAGAAATTCCACCCAGATCAGGTCTGTGCCCGGGGAGCGATTATTGCTAAAGGAGTCAACCACCAACCCCACTTCCTCCTCCTTAACTGGAGGCCATAGGGGAAGTTCTCCTAAGTTTTGACTTGGTAGAGACTGGGTCTGTCCACCCACACTGCCAGTGTCACTGTTGTTATAAAATTTCTTATAATGTGCCATCCAGACCGATGGGTCTATGGCTGGCCAAGGATTGAATTTGCGAGCCCCCGCAGTGGCCCCATTGACCACCTGCCAGAATCTTCTGGGATCTCGCCGATCGGCTGCCTGAAGTAAATTTGCCCACAGGATGTCCCCAAAGCCCCTTTGAATCATTAATGGGACAACAGCTCAAATGATTACAACTGACTTCTTGCTCACAAACCATAAAGGTAACATCAGATTCCTCCCTAGATGCCTTTCCCTCTTAGCTGACATTGTTGTTATTATTTATCTAGCACCAGCAGTGTCACTGGCATTGAACAATCATGAATTATAAACAGGTCTATGCCCTGAGATGCTTACAACCTGGACAAGGGAGAGGAGAGAGGGGGGTGGGGGTGTAACATATATTCATGAAGTTGAGAAGTTGCAGGTGCACATGTTCAGCCTAGTTACATGGAGAAAGGGGGCTCTAAAGGACAGAACAGTAGAATGAGCATCAGTGAGCAATCTATGGGGTATTATTCTTGTTTTTTCCTTCCTAATCACTATAACTTATATGTGGTTAGTTAGCATATACTAGTATATCTGCAAGCCATCAACCCACAATATCTAGGGAAGGAAGATAGTTATTTGTGTTTGTTAGGTCAAGGACATATTGTATCCATCCAGTGTATATTAATTATACTAAAGATATGACAAGCCATGAAAAAAAGGAATACAGTAAAATGAACTCTCATTTATAGTATTCTCAACTTCAAGGACCATTTCTAGCAATTGTATATTACCAATCTCTATTATTATAACAAACATTCTGGTATAATAACATTTTTCACTGGTTCTACTTAAGTTATATTGTAATCATCAGATTCTGTGAAAGCAGGACCAGTCATTCTCTTTGCATACAATTTTAATAGTCATTTAAATTTATTCTCTTAACTATAATGTAAAGAATTTAAATAATAGTACTGAGGGCTTGACTGATCTCTCTTATAGAGTTATTTTTTCCTAACAGGATATAATGCCATTGTTATTTGACCTATATTTAAGTTAAATAGAAAGCTTATTAAAATAAAAGACAGCGCAACTCAGTAGTTGCCATTTAAAATGTGAGGTTCACTTCACTGGAAAAGGAGTAAGGCCATTGCGGACACTTTGGATAATCTCTTCAGCAATCACTGTGTGGCCACCTGTCAATATCAGGTATCCAAGAAACCTAATTTCTACTGTCTGCCAGTGGCACTTGGGTGCTTGTCCTCTCTTGGTTTTTAAAAGAAATCTCACTCATATTCTGTAGAAGTCATATGGAGCCCTTGCCCTGTTTTAAAAAGTTTCAAGACGGCAGCTGTAAAAAAGATTTTTCTGGATGTATTTCTGAAGGACCCAGCACAGGGGCCAATATTTTGCTTTCATTTCAGGCAGACTTACATTGAGCTGAGTGCACATCACATATTCCATTAGTAGGAATGGGACTCTGGGCAAAATTTTGGTTTCAGTTTTATATTGGTTTTGGTTCTCATTGTATCAGTTCCTCTTTAGGTTCTCTGTTCTCTTGGTATCGGATTTTTAACATTGTTAAAAATCCGATTAAAAAAACCAATGCAAAAGATCTGATACCGCAACTTCTGAGAAAGAACTGAAATATTGGATTAATCCGATATAGCCATTATCGGGTACTTTCGGTTCTTTCCGAAAGTCCCATCCCTATCCATTAGGCATTAATAGAATGCTAGTAAAATGCGTACTTTCCAGTAAATACGCACTAAGTAGGAACCATCATAAAAAATGCATAATATCTTTAAAAACTTACAAATTCTTTATATTTGCAAATCTCTAAACGTTTTTAACATTTTAAAAATTAGTCATTATTTTCATAAGACAAAAATTTGGGAGACCAGAGTAATTTCAGATGTGACGCCACCACAGTCAATCGTACTGAATTACGGTGGATCCAGTGTGGTGGCTGTGAGGGGTGGCACGTCTGTTTGAGTCCCGCCAGATGTTCACCACAGTGAATTCCTGGTGGGGTTCAAAGCTAACCACGGTTCTGGGTATGAGGCCGGCCTCACCTCCAGAACCGTGGTTAGCTGAACCACGATCAGGAAAGGGGCAAAAGTAATGTATGTTACCTTGCCCCGTTCCTGAGCGTGGTCCGGACCGCAGTATGGGATCGGGCACAGCGGCCACATTGGCTGCTGCGCCCGCCCGTCTCCCTGAGGGCGGGCGGATGTGGGGGGTGGGGCCATGCGGCCACACGTTGCACCGCACGGACCTGCCCCCTCCAAGATTCCCCTGCGGAATGAAGACGGGACGTCTAAAGGACGGCCAGCTTCATCACTGACCGGGATCCGAGACAGATCCCGATCCGGGTTTCAGCGTGTTGGGCCTGGAGGCCCAGCATGTCTGAAATTACCCTAAGGGTAATTTCAGACGTTACAAGATCACAGTCAACCACCTTGAATCACAGTGGACTCAGGGTGGTGGCTGTGATCCCATGCACGTCTCTTTGAGCCCTGCCAGATGTTCACCACAGTGAATCTCTGGTGGGGGTCAAACATAACCATGGTTCTGAGGATGGTGCCGGCCCCATCCTCAGAACCGTAGTTAGTTTGACCACGATCTGGGACGGGGCTGGGAATGGCCATGGGTAACAGCTGTTGCCTAGCCCTGTCCTGGAAAAAGGTCCCAACCATGGGATGGGATCGGACGCAGTGGCCTGATAGGCCGCTGCGCCTGCCCATCCGTCTCCCCGTGGGCAGGCGGCCGAGAGAGCATGGGGGGGTGGGACCAAGCGGCCGCACATCGTGCCACTCAACCCCTCCCCCTCCGGGATTCCCCACAGCGATCAGGCCGGCATGTCTGATGGACGACCGTTCTGATCCAAGACCAAGTCCAGGGTTCAGCATGGCAGGCTGAAAGGCCCGTCACGTCTGCAATTACCCTGAGCCTCAGAAAGTTTGTTTCTCAATGGAGGTCCTACATTAGTTCAGATACAGAGCTGGGGAATACAATTTAGGTCTCCTGACTTTTATGCTCTGTGTATTGTACCCTGCTGCCTCTTAAGAATGCAGAAGCTGAAATACTTGAATTTATACAGTTGGATAAATCGGTTTACCACATATTTCATAACAGTATGCAAATGCTCTTATTGTTTTTTCTACAGATGGATGATGAATGGGTGAAAGTTAATATGCTCAAGCAGATCCTTAGTGCCCACCCATAAATATTTTAGACAAGAGTTTTACAGGGATAATATGCATGATAAACGCATCTAATTTCAGCTCTTTGTAATAAATTAAACCCATAAAGCTCAGCCAGGGAATAGGAGTACACAGTTCTACAAGGCTGCAAAAGTATATGGGCATTAACTTTATTAATGTAACTTTTTTTCACTGATCACATGATCTCACTCCTTCCAATTTATCCAGTTTGTCTAGGTAATTCATTAGAACACAAGTCCTTTGTACCCTGCAGAGTCTTTTACTCCAGAGGTTCCAACCCCAGGGTTTTTTTTTAGGCTCATGCACAGCTATGCTTGAGCAATGCTTTCACGGCATGCCCGAGCTTTACTGTCAGTGTCCACCACATAGCCATGCACTTAAACGGAGTATAACACTCAAAATCCTTCTTGCACGTAACCAAAGACAAAATGAATGTTATTTAAATATCCATCATAACAGCTGCAGCATGGTCTTTAAGAGCCAGGGTCAGTGCCCCAGGAAAGTGTGCTTCTGCAAATTGCAGATTTAGCGTGGAATCCCTCCCACGGCTGACTTCACAGCAGGCGAGCCTCTGATTGACTTGCGTGCAGTGATGTCATCCATCAATAAGTGCATGCAAGCTTCTGTGATGTCAGTCGGCAACCTCCTCCCCAGCCCGACCTGCTCAAGAACTTGGAGCAGACTGGGCTGAGATGGGGGGAGGATAGCAGCAGTGCTTGGGCCTGCTGCTGCCTCCGCCTGTGCCAGATGAGTAGTGGACCCAAGCAGGCTGGCGGAGAGAAGGAGGCAATTCCCGGCACCCCCTAACCTAGCCAGTCCCGGTCCAGCCCACTCAGCAGGAGCCCTCGGTGCTGCCGCTACCCTCCCTCTCCCCACCCCAGCCAGATCAGGAGTGCTGAGCCAGCCAAGCTGAGGAGAGGGAGGGTTGCAGCAGTGCTCGGGGCTTCTACTGCTGCTGCCACCACCTGCACTGGGTGAGAAGTGGGCCCAAGCAGGTGGGGAGGGCGGGGGAGTAAGCCTCAGCACCTCCATCCAGCACAGCCCGGCCTGCTCCGCCGGAGCCCTGAACACTGCTGCTTCTCTCCCTCTTCCCAGCCCAGCTGGGTCAGGAACGCCGAGCCGGCCAGGCTGAGGGGGAGGGTAGCTGCAGTGCTCGGGACTCCTGCTGCTGCTGCCGCCACCTGTGCCAGGTGAGTTGTGGGCCCAAGCAGGCTGGGGGAGGTGGACAGGGGGAGGCAACCCCCGGCACACACACTCACCTAGCTAAGTCCGGCCCGCTCATCAGGAGCCCTGAGTGTTGCCGCTAGCAGCAGTGCTTAAGTCTCCTGGGTTTGGGGTGGGACACACAGAATCGGGCCAGGAGGGTTACGGAATTTTTTTTAAATTCCACAGACGGATCGGGGCCCTGGCCATGGTTCACTCAGCAACATTGGCTTACTCAGTCATGAAGTACTTTTGGGTGAAGGAAGCAAATGATATGCTTGATCCTGTAAAAATTCTACTCTTGCACTCTCATTTGCCCCAGGGTCACTGACAGAAGCTTGCTAAAAACCTTGTTTGCATGGGTCAGGCAGAAACTCCTGGCTAGAACTAAGCAACAATCTTTAGTGCAACTGCATTAATGTATTATTAATTATTATTATTATTATTATTATTATTGAAATATTAGAAATTATAACCAATACCTTAAACTCAGGTAGTACATAGAAACCGAAATGGAGGAGTTGCGCAGGCACTTACAAAGGCACATTTCCTGCCCCCAGGAAGTATGCTCCAAGAAGGGAATAGATGAAGCATGACTGAGGAGCTGATCATGAAACTAACAAACGATGCTGAGAGAATGTTATTCAGACTGCAAAGTCAAGCATCCAAATTTTCGGAAACGTAATAGTTACAGTTACTAGTGCAGCCTTAATTCTGACCCCTTGTGCACCGAATGGAATAGAGGTTCTGTAGAAAAATGTTATATGATCTCAACTAGAAGTCAAAAAATCTTGATAGGTTGGAATCTGGGCTGAAAGTAACAAAATGAAATTCAACCAAGATGAATGTAAAGTTTTGCATTTAGGGAAGAAAAACCAAATGCACGAGATATGGGGCACCTGACTTGGCAGCAGCACATATAAAAAAAACCTAGGGCAGGGGCGGGGAATCTCAGACTCAGGGGCCAGATGCGGCCCATGATGAATTTTTCTGTGGCTCGGCTCCTTTTCAGTTTCTAGACCTGACTTCTGAACCCAGTTCCCATCCCCAAGCACCGAAACACGGAGCTCGGGGTAAGGGGGCAGAGATGAGGGCATGCACACTAGGGGACAGATCCATAAACACAGATCCATGATCAGGAGACTTCTCTCCCTAAGCACACCCTTGCCCCAAGGTCTGTACAGCTCTTGGAGCTTGTACTAATTTTTAAAGTAGCCCCTGGGAGGGAAAAGATTCCCCACCCCGATCTACAGATTGTGGATCATCACAAACAGAACAAGAGCCAGCAATGTGATGAGGCTGCAAAAAAACAAAAACAATGGCTACTGCAGTTGTGGGCTGCAGTAACCGAAGCCTTTTCTCCAAGTCAGCACAGCAGGTAATAATTCCACCCTATTTCACACTGGTCAGACTTCATTTGGAGTATTGTGTCCAGTGTGGGGCGCCTCATTTTAAGAAGCATATTGGCAAATTGGAGAGCAGGTTTCAAAGGATGGTAACAAAGAGGATAACGGGTTTGGAAAGCAAATCTTAAGAGGAATGGTTGAAGGGAGCGGATTATGTTTAATCTAGCAAAGAGAAGACTAAAGGGAGATATGAAAGACATCTTCCAATATCTAAAGGGCTGTCACCAAGAGGATGGCAGGGAACTGTTCTTCATTGCTACAGAGGGCAGGACTAGAAACAAGGGGCTCAAATGACAGGAAGGGAGATTCCTAATTTGGCAGTGGGACAGGTTGCCTAGGGAGGTCACAGGCTCTCCACCACTGGAGGGGGTTTTTAAAAAAGAAAAAAAGCTGGCCAGCCGCCTGTTGGGGATGTTGTAGTTGTACACATCCTGCATCCAAGCACGGTGTTGTGATCGCCGAGGTCCCTTCCAACTCTGACATTGTATGATTCTGTGTAATTAAAGTTGCATCTAGACACAGAGACCAAATCAAGGCTTCTCAGCTTCACCACACCAGCTCCCCTGGCCTTTCCTGACACACATTCTGCTTTCCTTCATTGCGCTGATCTACTTCTCCCTAGTCCCTTCTCCCCTTACATAAGGCAGTGCATCTGAGAGGGAGAAAGTAGATTTGCAGATAGGAAAATCCAGCTGTTGGCATTTCTATAGATCAGTAGGTGTGTATATGTGCACGTCTGTGTATAACTATACATTAGATACATACATATTGCATTGCGGTGTGTTTATAAGATATGCAGGATTGTCAACGTTCATAATTTTAGGAATCTCACAATTTTAGGCATTTCCTTATTGTCCCACCTACAGAAATCTTCAGAATTATTTATTTTTTAAAGTAAATTTGCAGCCCCCATGGCTGCACAGAAAAGCATGGCAATGTGACTGCAGTGCATGCTACAGGCATAGAAACCAGAAGGCAAATACATATTTATTATTCTGAGTGGCTCATTTTGTGAGGCCTGACTGATTTGTGAATGTTTGGGGTTGGGAAGCCAGGATATACAGTAACAGGCAGTGTCAAACACAATAAGAGATAATAAGCCAAGTTGACTCCATTGGATTCAATGGAGTTATACCAAGAATTAATTTGTTGGGGTCTCTCAAGATTACAATAAAGTATTTGTTTGCAATACTCTACTGTAGTGATTTGTTCAGCTGAATTTTGCCTAGAGGTGCAGCAGTCTGGGTCTAGCCACACGAGACATTATCCCACTTTGGTCTATGTTAATATGCGAAGCAGTGGCTTGGATGCCACACAGCCGCCAGATGTTCACAGGATGCATCCTCTGTAAAAGACTGGGGACGCAGAGTGGAGTAAGTTGGTAACACTCCCCAAAGTGGAATAAAGCTGCCCAAAGTGGGTTAAAGGGCCTGCCTCCCATGTGGCCGGGCTGGGCAGCCCTGCTGCGAGGCGGGGTCTATGAATCGGACCTGGAGGCGCACCCTCTTCCCTACTGCCTAACACCTGATCGCAGGGGAGGGAGCCCTGGGAAAAGCATGCACTCACCTCCCAGGCTCCCATCCATCAACTGTTAGGCGGGTGCTTTGGTGAAAGAGGGGCCTGGGAGGCACGTGTGCGCCCCTCCCACCCACACAGCAGCTGATCAGGGGTGAAAGGACCCAGAGGAGCATGCACGCTCCTCCCAGGCCCCTCCCCCCAATCAGTTGTTAGGCAGCAGGGAAGAGGGCATGCGCTCTTCCCAGACCCATTCCCCCCAATCCACCCACCTAACAGCTGATCAGGAGGGATGGCAGCCTGGGAAGAGGGTATGCGCTCCTCTCAGGCTCCCCCTCCCCCATGATCACCTGTTAGGTGGGGGGAGGAGCACACCCCCATGATCTTCCGCCCCCCAGCAGCTGCCTAGCGGTACTGTGCTCAATCATGCAGCGCAGCAGGAGTCTGGGCATCCAGCCCCAGGTGGGCAGCTCCTCAGCCTGCCCTGAGACATGGAGAGACTTTTGATGGCTGCAGAACAAAAAATTGTACAAGTATGGTGACTGCGCTTGCCTGCCATGGGGCGCACCGGATACTGGGCCCGTTTCAGGTTGTGTGGCTGCACCCAGTGTCCATAGCTCGGAGTCTCTTCTCCAGTGATAAGGCCAGTTTCCTCTTTTCCTTCTATGAAATTCAGTTTAAGCTATTATATGACAGTACTATTGCATTTTATTAGAAAATGTGACAACAGAACAAAATGGTAAAAGTGACTGTTACTAATGGAACAGAGCATGCTTTTGACATTTTGTAATACTTTCCTTGTTAGAAAAAAATGAATATATAGTGAGAACCAACTAAGAAATGCTTGTGGTATTATTTCTCAAATTCCATTACCAGTGGTTCCAATGAATTGTGTCATATTTTGCTAGTGAGAGAAAAGGACAAAAATAAAAAGAATAGGGGGGGAAATATTAAATTACTGCTAGGTGTCAAATTTATGTCAGAAATCTTCTGTCAGTGCCTAAGCATGATGAGTCTTTTTTCTCTTTCAGATTAAAAACACTCAATTCGATTCAGTGTCTTACTTTGTTTTACACTGGATTGGATAGTTGAACCCATTTGGCCTTTTGCCTCCTACCTCATTGCCTGTTGGTGGGACAGTTAGCTGCAAAATTGCATAAAAATGAAAAATATTACAATAAAATATGGTGTTCTGACTCATACCTATATATATTGTGGTAAGGGAAAGTCAATTAGCGCTTACATTTAATCATGGAAAAACAGGGGGTTTTTTTGGGGGGGGGGTTAATCAGCGAATTTATGTTTTTTTATCAGAGAATTTCCAATTTTTTGTCACAGAAAACTAGGATCCCTGCTGCTCACCGAGGCTTCTAAAGACTGTAGTCTAGGATTTTCAGAAATGTTACCACACATCTACTACCATCAATAGCAATGATACAGTGCCACCAGGAAGAGTGTCCTTGCCACTTTTGTTGTACAGAAATTATTTTATGCCAACAGTCCTTCCCCTCCTCCCCAGGCATAGACAGAAAGACATGATCTGAGATTATAATTATTAATTATTATTATTATTTATATAGTTCAAGCAGTGTACCTGGTGCTGTACAATCAATAGTTATCAACAGGTCCCTACCCCCAGGGGGCTTACAGTCCAAGTACTGAGGTGGGAATGCATTATAGCAAGTTTTTTCTTTCTTCTTTGTAAGTCTCTTAGATCTAGCCCAAACTTAGATCCTGTCAATCACTCTAGAGGGGGGACACCTTCCACTGATCTTGGGTCACTCTCCCAAGACAGCGCTGGCAGGCTTCGAGGGCAGTTGCATTGATCCTCTGCTAGATAAAGTTGCTGGAGTAAGGAACATTTAAAAGGGATAAAATCTTCCCCACCACAGGAAAAATAATTGCGGGTTTAGTAACTTTTACTAACTGTTCTTTTTAAATCCAAAATATAGGAAAACACCACAGGAATGAATTATTAATTATTAATTATTATTATTGTTGTTGTTGTTGTTGTTGTTTGTTATTTATATAGTGCCAGCAAAGTGCATAGGGCTGAATAATCTTTATTAGAAACACAAGTTCCTGCCCCACAGGGCTTACATTCCAGAATGGACATAGGTAGGGCAGGAATAAATGAAGCTGAGAAGTTGCATGTGCACATGCTTAGCTTAGTTGCAAGGGAAGAGGAGGATCCTGAAGGATGAAACAGTAGAAGTTGCTTAAATGAACAATCTTATAGGCGTGAGGAATTAGGGAAGGCCTGATGGAACTGGCAGAGGTTTTCAGGAGGTATTTGAAGGTCACTAGGGAGAGATCAGAGCATGTGTGTTAGAAAGGGAGTTCAAAGTGATGAGCAAGGTGGATAAGCATGGCAGTGAAGTGTTGAACAGAAAAGAGAGTGTCAAGGTGAGAACAGGAAGGGCCCCTAAGAAGGAGGCTGCAGTAGTCAAGGTTAGAGATGACTTGAGTATGGACTAGAGGTTTGCAGTGAGAGCAGTAAGGAAGGACCAAATTTTAGCAATGTGTAGAAAGAAGTGACAGGCCTTAGCAACAGACTGAATATAAGGGATAAAGGAAAAGGAGGAGTCAAAGATGAATCCCAGGCTATAAGCCTGGGGAATGGGGTGCATGGCAACACTGTCAATAGAGAATGAGAAGGAAAGAGGGTGGGGGCGAGGGGAGACCAGGAGTTCAGTCTTGGACGTGTTAAGTTTCAATCATAAAGCCTGTTAAATCATAAACCTAATTTGTGAATTGTGCCTCTCCATGCATACAATAAATGGTTTACAATGCTAATTATTAATGTAGGCAACATTTAATCCTTCATCTTGTTTAGCTCTTTTTGTTGTTAGATACATGCAAGCAATCCTTTTGACACTGGAGTGCACAGGTTGTCAAAATATATTATGTATTAATATTTGCTTTGCTCAGTTGTTCTTTAGAATTGTGGTATTAGATCCCCAGAACTCCTGAAAGCTGTAGTGTATTTGTGCTAATCTTTGGGATTGACCAATCCCTGAGTATCGACAGCATTTTCTAACTGCATGGTTTATAGTGTGCATCTGGCATATTTCACTTACATCACCTGATATGTTGCATGTGCTTGCCTCCTTTGTCTTGGGCCTGTGTCTATATCGTTTTGTGCTTCCAGATAGCGGTGGGTGTGCTCGTAAACGTGCTGCAATGTCTGTCAAATTAACAGCTGTGAAGAGAGTTCAAAGTTCTCCCAACCTATTGGCTGCAGGTATAACTACTAACCAGTGGAGTACCACTCTTGAATGGCATAATGTAATGTTATGAATTTCTACACTCTCACCATGAAACATCAAGACAGAAAGAAGTGGAGGGGCGGGGGCGGGGAGTCCATAATTGCCACTTGACTGGCAGCTTTAATTAATATGATATGATTCTAGGATCTCTGAGTGCATTTTTGTTATAAAAGTCAGTTTTTATGTAGTAGTCTTCAAAGAACACATGATACAGTGCAGAAAAAGTTCATAAATTTTTTTTAAAAATCTTGCTTCTATGACAAAAAACTTTTGGCAGGGAGGTAGGTGCCTTTATTAAGCACTTGAACCTGCTTTATTCACATGGACATTACTATGAAAACTGGAAAGTTCATTTTCATTTCTTAAAATCTCAGTGGGCTATACTGATATCGATATATTCAATATCTATTGGAAAATATTAAATGAATGGGAGTTCTCTGGATCAAGTGGCTTGAGGATTGCAGGCACAGAAGCAGACCCGTATCTAAATAAAACAGCCAGCTTCATTTCTGTGACAAGCTCCTGAAGCACCAATAAAGACATTTGGCCAAATGCACGGATGATTTCAATTGTGGTGCAAATTGATGGGAGACAAAGTCATTCGGATTATATCTTTTTATTGTACCAAGTAGGTAAGGAAACTGAAGCAGGTGGTACAGTGTAACATCCATCAATTTTGCATTTAGCAGCTCTGCTATCCAAATGTAACATGAAAGAAGGTGGCAGGGCCAGTAAACCAGCAGGTCTAAAATAATAAAATAGTAGCCTCCTGACTGAAGGTTCATTTCCTTTAGTTTTTCTATTGCATCACTGTCATTGTTTAGAAACAAAATATTAAAACCCCTTGCAGGAAAATCTATAATGTTCCTTGTAAACTGATGGAGCAAATATCCCCAAACATCTCTGAGGTTTTTTGCAAGCCATATTAATGTCTGAACATATTTGATAGGAAGGGCATTTGCGTTTTGTCACCAGATTGAAAGAACTGTTGCTATCATAATATCCTGAATGCACATTAGCACATTGGGCTGAAGTGCCTCCATTCTCATAGCTGTGGTTAAAAGCTTGTCAGAAAGTGTAAACCAGTTTTCAGACATAAACACTAGGCTGGAGTGGCTATAACATTTCACTCATGGCTGAAGCTCGACATGCAAACTGTCAGCCTGAGAGCACTTTTGTGGATATTTAAAAAACTCAAATGACACAGGGCAGATGTTTTAGACCTCCTTTACCGCATATGCTTTCAAACAGTGTTTGTTATCTTCAAATTTACATTTTTAGATATTCTAAATGTGAGAAAGTTTGGGGGGGAAAATCAATGTAATATTACAGAATTCTTTTTCTGCGTTCTACTATTAGGAGTCTTCATGCATGACAATCTAATCCACTGGAATATTAATTCACCCACTATGTTGTAAGACACCCTAAGCCTTTAATAGGAAGGGACGGGGGACAAATGTAAATAAATGAATAAATTCAATGACCTCACAGTTCTTCCTATTGGCCTTTACTACTATTAATGGACTAGTGGGTACAAAAACATGACTCCTAAAAAGTCTACTTGAGTATTTATATGATAAACTATAACTGCTTTGTGAGAGCTGTTATAGAACATCCTATTTTCTAAATGCTTTAATTGAAAGACTCACAGAGATTGCCCGAGACTCAACTGTGCCACCATTGATAATATTAGAGAGAGAGAGAGAGAGAGAGAGAGAGAGAGAGAGAGAGAGAATTTACAGCAATAAGCCAAAAATATAAGTCTCAGTACAATTAAGACATATTAAAATGTCACTAAAACCAAATCCTCACAACAATTAAGTCAAATCCTATAATGTTCAAACACAACGCATTTAACAATTAAACTGTCATGCCAAAGCTAAAACTGTACCCATTACAGGTAATTGATATTCCCATGATAAACAAGTTGACTTCAGGGGAGATTTACTTTCTTAACTATACTGCTATGGAGTTTCTGTGCTGTGTATGTTGTATACTTTGCCAATGATGCCATGACAGATAATGAATCGCTCTGAAGAAGTCATGATGTTTTCTCAAAAGCATCAAATACAGAGACCGTAACTGTCACAGGAACTAAATATTGCTCTCTCAAAGCTTGATAAAAGGGACATACCCACCGGATGTGGGTCATATCCTCCACTGCCCATACCGAACATGGAGACACTGCTTTTGTCCATATGGGACTTTAGTCCATCTTCCCTCTTGGACCTATACTGACCAAGGCACAAATTTGTTAGAGCCTTTCTAAGGTGAGGCTGCAAGATCTGCAGGAGATAAGAAGGGCAGATATTTTCTGGATAGATATATCTATAAAGTGGAATGTGCCTGAGCGTTGTAACATCAGCTCTATCCGTTTGCAAGGACATATCGAGAAAGCGCCCAACAATGATTTCCCTTTCACTGAATAGGGGGAAGAGGCAGCACCGCTGGAAAAAACCAGACCCAGTCCAACCACATCAAGAGGCTGCTTCACTCCTGTTAGCCAAGTTTCATTTAATGCAATTAAGTAATTCATTTCCACCAAGGCCTGTTTCGGTAATCAGTTGGGGGGAATAATCTCTAAGCATCAACCAGTACAATAACGGTCTAAGTTGAGCCCTTGCAGTAATGTTTGCAGAGTCCATCTCTACTCGAGACAAAGCACAGGGCGTGGATTTCTGGATAGCTAGCAGCTTCCTTGAGAAACTTACCTGAACCTTTTCAATTCTATCCCATGTTTTCCGATCCAGTCCCCATAGCTCTGCTCCAGAGAGAAGAACTGGGTCCATTTTAGCTTTTGCTACTTCAATGCCTCAATCCAGAGGTGCTTTACAAATTTCTTATGAAATGTAAGAACACTGCCTGCAGCTTGGGCTGCCTTAAGTGGCACTCTGTGGACATGATCTGTCCCTGTAGACCACAGGTAGTCCTACTCCTACCAACTGGATTATCATTTTAGTGGATTACATTATTTTAAAGTATTCACAGAATGTTTATAGACTAGAGGAGTAATAGTGCTAATTTAAATTTATGTTTTTAAACTTCCCCATATTTTAGATTATCTAAAATTGTAGCTTTGGAATTAAATGCTGCTTCAGAGAGATAGGGTGTCTTCAGACGTTACGAGATCACGGTGAACCACGGTGAATACCCACCTGTGGTCACCGTGTCTCGAACGTCTGTTTGCGGCACGCCAGATGTTCGCCACGGTGAATCCCCACATGGGGTCCGTTTGAACCACGCTTCCCGGGCTAGCCGGGGGAAGGTCCCGGGAAGCGTGGTCAAATGGACCCCGGGCCGGGACGAACGAAAAGTCCCGGGCGGGATCCCGGGCCATGGCGCTTCTGGCCCGACGCGGCGCCCGCACTGGCCCCGCCGCCCGCCCATCTCCTCGGAGGGCGGGCGGCGGGGTGCGTGGAGGGGGCGGGGCCGTGCGGCCGCACGTTGCGCCGCGCGGCCCCGGCCCCTCCCACTTTCCCCGCCGGGATCCCCCCGGCACATCTGTTGTGCCGTTACGGGGTGACCCCGGCGGGGAACGAAGCCGGTGGTTCCGGTACGGGGCCAAAGGGCCCCGTATCGTCTGAAATCACCCATAGTAAACAAGAAATGGTCTAAAACACTAAACTTTGTTTTAAAGGCACTTTTAAACACTAAAAAATATGCTCCCAGGCTGACCATAGGAATTTATTGATTGAGGCACTACCTGGAGATGGGGGCCGGAAGACAAGACTAAGAATTTAACCAGCAGCATTTTTACTAATTTAACACATCTGGGCATGTCTAGGTTTAACTCACCCAGCAGTACAGGATTAATCTTTTAGTAACAATCTGTACCACTTAAAAGGTGTGCCCTTGACACAGCTCAACCCCTACCCACTTCTTCAGAACCTTTAACCTGGTCCCAGCACTGTTTCTGTGTCCTCCCCATCATCTGCTTGTACAAGGGATAGGGTATAGGGGAAAGAGATATTGCCACCTGCTGTACCAGACACATGAGCCCCAACATTACCCCCCATCTACATTAGAAGATGTCCTTTCTGATTCCTGCTTCCACTTTGATCTTATCCAGGAACTTCTCCCCATATTAAACACATACCTGTGCTGGACACTTGCCTTGTAACAATTTTGTTAAACTACGCTACTCCACCAGGTCCTTGGGCTACTAAGAAAAAGGAGAAAATCTAGCTCTGTCCCAGCCACTAAGCCCTCAGTAGAAACCACCAGGTACCCAATCCTTTTCTGTTATCCAAGAGTGGGAGAGAAGAGAAGCTGTAATTCCAGATGTGAAAGACCAGATGTTATACCGCTGCCCCAATCCCAGTACATAGCAACGAATAGCTTTCTGGTGTTTTCCTGTCCCCATTCCCATGAGAGTAGTCTTGCTTGAAAAAGAGAAAGGCGAGAGAGGAAAGCAAGCATCGTTCTCTTCTTCATCGTTCTCCTGCTTTTCCAGACAAACTCCCTCACTCCATGTCTGAGGACACTGGTGAGATGGGTCAGCATTCAGGCAGACAGAATGCAGCCCTGGCTTATCTCAAAACCTTAATAAGCTGCTGTAAGACATGTGAGCAGGGCCCCACCCCATAGCCACAAGCCAAAGGTGCACGCCCGTGCCCAGAAAGCCCCAGCAGGCATTGCAGCACCCAGAAAGCCCCTCCAGGTGAGCAGGGCCCAGAAAGCCCCCAGCAGGCATTGCAGCACCCAGAAAGCCCCTCCAGGTGAGCAGGGCCCCACCCCATAGCCACAAGCCAAAGGTGCACGCCCGCGCCCAG
>QEPC01001717.1:2674377-2689171 GCA_003113815.1 Sphenodon punctatus | reverse complement strand
CCCCCCCCCCCCCGGATTCCCCGCTGGGATCGACCAACACATATGTTGGCCGTTACGTGTTGGCCCCAGCGGGGAATCAGTAGGGTGTTTCCGTGGCGAGGCAAATTGAGCCCCGTCACGTCTGTAAATACCCAGCGTGTCTGTGTAAAAAGGGCCATATAGTCAATATTAGCAACTTATTCTGCTGGGTAGAAGTTGTAATTTCAACCATTTGTTCTACAGGTAATTTGATTACCGTAACATGCATAAATAGATATTCCTTATCAGAAACTTGTTTGGATTTCTTTTCTTATATAAGCTTGGAGATCATATAATGATGGGAGTAGAGAGACACTGAATGGAGACGCTAGTAGCTCATCTCTTGCAGCAAAAGGCTTTAGAAGTGTCCGGACAAACCTACAAGAAAAGAAATCACCAACTCAGGTAAAATTGTACACATGCAATCTCTCCCTTTGATTTGAAATATAATTATCACTTTAAAGGTAAATCAGAAAATATGCGGACATGATGCCCTAAAGTACATTATGCAGATATTATTCTGCTAATACCGTCCTATACCCATATGTACTAATATGTGGTATTATATCTGTTTCTGCTGTACACATAAAGCATACACAGTACAGGATGCATGTCTGCTGATTCACTAATGCAACAAATAGGTTTCAAAGGGCAAGGCTGAAAACTAATAAAAATAGATCAGGTGAAAACAAAAGCCTCATGTAATTATTCTTAGACTTAGCTAATATTTTACATTCCAAAGAAACAAATACTTTCTGGAATAAATAATACCGGATTATACATTTTTATTAGATTAACATAAGTTTAACTAGAAGTACTTTACTTTAGACATGTTTCCAACATAGTATAACCATTATACAAAAAATATAACTAATTGATTTAATTTAGAATCATTTCATGT
The DNA here is from genome assembly GCA_003113815.1 of Sphenodon punctatus. Classification (NCBI taxonomy): domain Eukaryota; kingdom Metazoa; phylum Chordata; class Lepidosauria; order Sphenodontia; family Sphenodontidae; genus Sphenodon; species Sphenodon punctatus. Next base: position 2,688,252 of record QEPC01001717.1, on the reverse strand, counting down.
GTCCCCAAAGGATTAAAGTTTCATTTTAATACCATTCCATTACTATGAATAAAAAACATTAAAGAGCTATATATGCTCCTTTCAAATATTATTTTGTCAGAAGACACTGTATAAAATGTGCTTTTTATTAACTATTTTAATATTTTATGAGCAATTTTATTCTTTAAAATTTGATGGTAATAATTTTGATACAGTAGTGTTATTGCAAAGCATACAAGTATAAGCATTGAACACACTTTGCATTCTTTATTAGCAAACAGTTATGATGAGGTATGTTGGGGTCTGCTTCAAAGACTTTCCAATTACTTCATCAGGCTTTGGATCAGCCTCTAATTCTTTTGGTTAAACTTACAGTCTAACTAAAGTTACTTTCCTCCTAACGTTTAATTTCTCTCTGTTTCTCCTTCAATGTTGTTGTTTTATTGTGTGGATGCTTTTGGCAAATAAGGTACCTCTGCCACCACCTAGAAAAGAAAGTTTTCGCAAATCAGAAATAACTAATCACAAGACCAGTGGAATTAATGCACAGTCAATAACAACCAAGCCAGCTAAGAATTCCCCATCTGATACTGTTTACTATTCTAACAAAGAGTCTATTCGGAGGACAATGTATTCTAAAAAATCTAACACAAGTATGTCCTATACTCAAAAAGTCACTAAACCACTGGCCTCAGTCTCTAGCACAGGCACAAAAACAGTAGCTGGCATTAAAACTACTCTTAATCAAGGCCATAAGCAAGAGTCCAAAAAACGTAGAGTTTCTACCCTGAAATTAACTCGGACACGAGGTCCCTCAAGTACCATTCCTAGTAATACACAACAGCCTGTGCCTGATGAAGTGCCAATGCTGCCACAAAGGCCTTACCCACCTGCCTGTAACCCTGCCCCTGAGATACACACAGCATCTCTCTCCGTTCAGATAGCTCCCATCCTTGACAATAAAGCAGAGCCTGAGAGCCAAGAACATCCACCTAGGCTTTCTTCAGACACTTCAAAGATGCCGCCAAAAGATATGGAACAAAAGCCTACAGTGCCTTCTTCTGCACAGTCTGCAGAATACAATTTGGTATATTCAACTTTTCTGTCTTTTATTTTAGACCTTTCCTGTGTCACTTAACCTTTTTCTCTTTAGTATACTCACATTACTATGGCTAGTTGTTGCATATTCTGGGTAAAACTATCTGTCACTATATTCAAAGCAGTGTTGACTAATTCAACTTTTTTTTAAACTTCTGATCCAGTTTAGTGTGTGGGTGCTTATGTATGTGTCTGTGCGTGTAAGGGGTGGTAATAATTTATATTACATACCAGAAATCAGTCATCCTACTCATATATTCTATTTGAGAAAAAATTGCACATAGTAGGAAAAGTGAGCAAGTGATGGTGGATCTTCCAAACGAATCAAGCCTTAAAAGTGATTATGCGGCCACTAGCATTAAAAGAAGCATGTTGGGAATGGGTGCTTGGTGTATCTTGGAAAAGTTGTTTAAGACTGTGGTACCTTGTGGAGATATGTGAATATAGATATAGCACTCTTAAAGCTAGGCTTTCAGCTTCAGTCCAGACTCCAGCCAGAAAAGGCTGCTTATGGTTCTCTCTATTGGATTGTGTGAGGCTAAAATTAAAAGAGTGTAATTTTTTATTAATGCATATCTTGGCTGAACAATGCAACTGCTGTATTCTTTGTATCTGCCTCTTACTCAGTCATTTCTGTGAATAAACACACTTATAGTGAAACCAAAAGTGAACAGTGGGTAAAAACAGATGTGACAGCAGCCCGTGTGGCCCAGACCTCACCTGCATGGCTGTGTAGGCAACACCAGATGTTGGCCCAAGATTGCCACGGGCCATGTCAGCAGCTAGCCCAGGCTCTGATCTTGGAAAACCTCTGAGGTCACAACCCAGGCTAAGGCCCGTCTGACTAGGCCAAAGCAGGCCACAGTGGGCCATCATGTCTGTTCAGGCCGGTAGACACGACCCGGTTTGGGGACCGCCATGGCCGGCCACCACAGCTGGCTTTCATTGGCCACCATGACTACCCGTCATGGCAGGACATTGGGCACAGAGTGGGGGTGGAGCTGGCTGCATGCTCATGTTTCTCCCCACGCTCCCCGGGCACCAGCCGCAGGGACATTTGTTCTGTATCCCAGACCGTATCTGCTGTGGCTTCCCGCATCGCCCTGGGCTGGGTTGCCACCATACCACGGTCACATGTGTTTTTACCCAGTATTACATAAGAACATAAGTAGTGCCATACTGGGTAAGACTAACTAATGGTTCATTGAGCCCAGTAGATTGGCAGTGGCCAATCTTGGTCACTTGGAAGAAGTACCCAACAGGTCACAATGGGGTGATCCGTTAACTGTTGTTCACTCCCAGCTCCCGACAGTAAGAGGTTACGTTCCCCGAAATATACCCGGCTAATAGTAACTAACGGACCTATCCTCCAGAAACTTGTCCAATCCTTTTTTAAACCCAGCTGTACTACTAGCCTTGACCACATCATCTGGCAACAATTTCCACAACTTAATTGTACGCTGAGTGAAAAAATACTTTCTTCTATTTGTTTTAAATCTGATAATTGTTAGTTTCATGGTGTGTCTCCTAGTTCTAGTACTATCTGAGAGGGTAATAACTGTTCCCTATATACTCATTCCACACCACTCATGATTTTATAAACTTCTATCCTATCCCCTCTCAGTTGTCTCTTCTCCAAACTGAAAAACCCTAACCTATCTACCCTCTCTTGTTCCATACCCTTTATCACTTTTGTTGCCCTTCTCAGTACCTTTTCTATTTCTACTATATCTTTTTTGAGATGGGGTGACCAGAACTGCACATGATATTCAAGGTATGGTCGCACCATACATTTATATAGTGGCATTATGTCATTTTCAGTTTTATTCTCTATCCCTTTATGAATAATTCCCAACATTCTGTTTGCTTTTTTGATGGCCACTACACACTAAGTTGAGGATTTCAATGTATTGTCCACAATGACTCCAAGGTCCTTTTTCTGAGTGGTATTTCCTAATTTAGAATTCAGCATAGTGTACGTATAGTTTGGATTATTTTTTCCTGTGTGAATCACTTGTACTTGTCCACATAAAATTTCATCTGCCATTTAGATGCCCAGACACCCAGTCTCACAAGATCCTCCTGCAATTCCTCAGAGCCCTCTTGTGTTTTAACTACCTTGAATAACTTTGTATCATCTGAAAATTTGATCACCTCACTCTTTACTCTCTTTTCTCAATCATTAATGAATACTTTACTCAACACTGCATGGGCACTCCACTATTTACCTCTCTCCATTGTGAAAACTGACCATGTAGTCCTACTCTTTGTTTCCTATCCTTTAACTAGTTACCAGTCCACAGTAGAACACTGCCTCCTAACGCATGAGGGACCTTACTAAAAGCTTTCCGAAAATCAAGTAACACTATATTGACCAGCTCAACCCTATCCAAATACTTATTTACACCCTCAAAAAATTCCAATAGATTAGTGAGGCACAATTTCTCTTTGATAAATCCATGTTGACTTTTCCCCATTAAGCCATGTTTATCAATATGCCCAGTAATTCTGTTCTTAATAATAGTTTCCACCATTTTGCCTGGCACAGACATCAGGCTCACAAGCCTGTAGTTTCCAGGATCACCTCTGGAGCCCTTTTATTGTTAATGATAAAACAACCAGAGCTTGTTCTAGCATCTGAGACTCATATGCAAGGCTTATAAGAGATGTGTAGGTGTTTGTTATTTTCCTAGCTGCCCTATAATATTACATAGTGCAATATGGATATATCAATATGGACCATGGACATTATGCCCATGGACATTTTTCTTTAAGCAGTATATTGCAGTTATTTGTGCTGTTCAACATCTGATACATTATTTTGAAATATGTTTGTTTAAATAATATGTATTTATTTAGATAACTCCATCTCCACTAACCACACATTTTTCACTAAAAGATTGAGATAAAAGAGAGAAACTTTACAGCAAGCCCTAAGCATTGGAATTTGCATCTTTGTGGCAGACCAAGGACTTAGGACTCTCTTAGAACTTTATAGATCAAAATACATCTAGAAGTTAATTGGAGGTCCGTACAGATACTAGTGTTCCAGTGAATCATAAAATCATAGACTGGAAGGGATCTTGAGTGTAATCAAATCCAGCCCTTTGAATGATGCAGGATCTGCCATACCTAAACCATCTCAGGAATATGCTCACCCGGCCTCCTCTTAAAAATGTGCAATGATGGAGAATTCTTCTCTAGGTAGTATGTTCTACTGCCTGGCTGTCCTTACAGTAGGAAGTGTTCCCTGAAACTGAATGTAAATCCTCTTTCTTTCAGCTTGTACCCACTGTTTTCCATAGCAAGCAAGAACAGTTCTTCCTGATACCTTCTCAAAGAATACCTCATCAACCTCCTTTTCTTGATTCAGTGGTCCCTAATGTACATCACCACCTCTGTTTTTCTCCCCTTATATCTTTACCTAAAGTATATCTTTACTTTTGGCACAACTGTCATCCTTGTCTTCCCTGATCTTAGAGAAAGTACAATAAATATATTTGCATTCTTGACATAAAGTGCAACCCCACCCCCATTTCTTTCCTGCCTATCTTTGTGGACTAAGCTGTATAACCACCAGTAATAATATTCCAGTCCTGAGTTGTGTAATGCCACCAGGCTTCAGTAATTCCAATTATGTCACAGCTTTCTTTACTCAAAATGACTTCCAGTTCATCCTTCTTGTTCTCCATATTTCTTGCATTAAAAAAACTTCAAAGATGATTTGCAGCCATTCCAATCCCTTTTTTCCTTGCACTCCTTTAATCCTGTTGTAGAGTCCTGTCCTTTCCAAAACACATTATTTGTATAGTACTTTCAGCATTCAAAGTGCTTTACAATCCTTAAGCCCCTTGGGGTAGGGACCTGTCTATAACTATTGATTGTACAGGGCCAGGTACTCTGCTAGCAGCACTATATATGTAATGATAAATATATAAATTATTGTTATTAACATTAATATTATTATTATTAATACATGTATATATTCATCCTTATTTATATAGCACTAGCAGCATACCTGCCACTGTACAATCAATAAATAATAATAAATAATAATAAAAATAAAATAATAATAATAATAATAGTTCACCCTCCCAAAATGCATGTTTTTCCATTTCACAGATGGGGAACTGAGCCACGCGAGCTACGGAGGGCCTGATCCCCATGCAGCCCCATGGAAGGCAAGTGCAGCCACTACACTTTGGACCAGCATGGGAAGCAGGGCAGACGGTTGTCCCACACTTGGCCTCCATGGGGAAGGCGGGCAGGCCACTGTCAGACCTCCCACCATAGCATGGGGTGGGCCGAAGCACTGGCCACACAAGTGGGCTTCCGGCCCTGTCCTGCCTTCCTCCCCCAGCCCAACCACTATCCTGCCCCAAGCTGTGACGTGGCCATGCAGGACTGGAGTGAGCTGCCGCTGCTCAAAGCCCCACAGCGGACATCGACACATGGTGGGGCAGATGGTGACTGGGCACACAAACTACTGCGCCTTGGGTAGCTGTATCCCAATTTGAGTTAGGCTACTATATGCTGTATCCTTGGTCTTTTTCTGGGGATGCAGCGTGTAGCAGCCAGCTGCCTGCCCCACTATATGGCCGGGGTGGGGGGGAACATCTGGCGGCCACCAGCCACACAATGCACTGAATGAATTGTGCAGTAAGGCTGCCCGGAGTGGGGTAAGGATGCCCAAGGTGTAGTAGGTGTCTCATGTGGCTGCACCCAAAATTGGCTAGGCTACACAGGCTCTTTTTTTCCAGGCCTACATCCTTTATATTGAAGTGTGCAGTATCCAGTGTGTTTCATCCCATTCAGGCATAACTTAAAGCCCTCCTTGCCCATTTAGCCAGGTGATGTCTGAAGGTGTTCTGTCATGTTTCTCAGGGTTGACACTTTTGCCTCTAGTTCTTTAACCTTCTCCTCCAAAGTGATTCAGTGCACTCTCAGTTTGAAGCACAGAGGCAGCAACTTTATGCCCTAACTTCTGTTCCCAGATAGCCTCGCAGAGAAATACTGTGTGGAATCCAATGGAGTAATTTAATCTCAAGGAAAAGAAAGCCTGGGTATATTTCACAAGTTTTGCACTTCAACAAAATGGTCATACCCATTTTGCTAAACATGGAGGAAATAAGATAACCACCGCTGACATCTCTGCATCCAGGATCATCAGTGAGTCTAACAAGTCCCTTTATTGTGACCCTGCTTATTGTAGGGCAGGTGCAATGACAGAAATGGGCTGATCTTGCGTCCACTAAAACTTTTGGGTCCCTTTTCCAGTCTTGAGCTTTGGCCAGCCAAAGCAAAAGATACATTCTGGAAAACTATAAAATAAAATAAAAATAAAAATAATTTTTAAAAATCCACAGAATGCTGTCATCCTTCAGCATCTGTGTTCCTACCACTTTTTGCCATTCTAACTGAGTACCAGTCTCTCATATAATGGCCCCCGTGTCCAGAGAGTATCAATAACTGCAGCTATCCGCCAGCCACAGTCCCACCTTTTCATGGGTCTCAGCTAGAGCTGGAATGGATAGCCAATTCCATAACTGTGGTTAGTAATTGCAATTCCAAATTGTCAATTGATTGATTGACCGATTAGTATTAGGACTGAAATGAGAAGCATTTTTTCCCTCAAAAATATATTACGAGAATCAAAAATTGTCACCAAGATCTCTGTACAATCTCAACAACAGAACGAGATTTTGGTCAAGAATTTTTTCTTGAAATATCATTTACTGTTACCATTTACCAATGCCAATTTACTGTGTACCGCTTACCATGTACCACCTTCATCCCGGCAGCGCACATGTGCACAATGCAAAATGCCATTTTGCACATATGCATTGCCAGGATGAACATAGTACATGGTAAGTGGTATACAGTAAACGGAAAATTACTGTTGCTTGGTAAACTAATGTACCGTTTAACTGCCATGCTATTTTTACACATTTCTTCATTGTTGGTCAAAAGCAGTTATTTTGACCATAGCATCCAGCCCCTTAGCATCCCTTGACATCCTGCAGGTATCAGGTACCCTGTGGGAAACTTGAGTTAAACTTCAAACTGGGATCCAGGGTAAACAGGAAAGAAAGACTGAGAAAATTGAACTAACTGGTAACAGCAGAACAAACAGGAAACCAACAATGTGGTCAATGGTACAAAGTGGTAAAAAATGGTAATGAGGTAACTCCATTAAACTGGCAGTTAATAACCAGTGAGTTCTTTGTAACCAATCATTGTCAGTGTGGTTCAGTTGCCAGTAATATAAATATCTGCTAAATTAACTGTTTCAGCTCTAGTCTTTGCTCTTACAAAAGTGGACTGCTGCCACCCCATCCTAAAAGTGCTGCCATCTTGACCATGATACAGACAAAATCAGACTAAGAGTGTAATATCCACAGATGATTGTGGCTCCCGCCACCGTCCGCCACGGACTTACCGCGGCAGTGGTGGGAGCTGTCACTCTGGCTGGGAATCGGCCCAGACACCAAAGAAACATGATGGCAGCCAGGGAGGGGCGGAGAGACACATGGACACGCATACGCCCAGCCCCACCCCTGTGCTGCGTGCATTTGTCTGCCCCTTGCCCTGGCTGATGGGTATCCATGGTGGCCAATGCCTGGAACTGCTAGTACTCCAGACTGGGTCCACATAAAGCGGGCTATCAGATGTGATAGCCCGCTTTACTCCCAGCCAGTTGGCCATTTCCTGGCCATGTTGGTGCTTAGCCCGGGCTGTGACTTGGAGATGTTCCGGAATTACAGCCCAGGCTAAGTGATAACACTGCCTGGGAAATGGCCCAGGGTAACACCTGGTGGCGCATTCAACCGTGATGGGAGTCCGCAATTTCACACGGGTTAAAACGTGGAAATACGGGCTCTCGTCACGTCTGAAAACACCCTATGATGCTCCATAAACCTCTTGTATCTAAAGAGCCAGTTCTCATTAATAGCTTAGCAATACTTCACTTCTCTGCATTAAAAGATGAGCCCCTACATACAACAGTGAGAAAAGAGAAACTGCATGTAGGGTGTGCTGAAAAAGCACATTGGTGAAGAAAGCAACATTCATTTATTGATCCAGAAATTCTGACCTCTCCATGCTTGGATTTGTATTTAAAAAGGCCAGATGCTTGCCGCTCCTGAGATGCCTTGATTAAGGCAAGCAGAACTCTGGCTGATCTCAGGGACCATCCAGAATATAATCAGTTTTTCAAACTTCATTCACTTATTGATCTTTTGTCTACAAAGGTTTAGTTGTCAAATCCCTCACTGCATTCAAGGTGGGAATAACTTTTAAAGACTTATGTTTCTGGCACAGACCCAGACACTATATGCTGCCAATTCTACTTGCTGCATATACATTATTGTTATTGAATTAAGGCACAAGGAAGGTATGAGAATAAAAGTTTACTGGAATGTTTGTTGTGTTGGTGCTCTTGCACTTCACAAACATCTGAGACAGCCCCAAAATAAACATTGATGCAGCCCAGTGCTATGATTTTAAAAGTGTAGTACACTTTAATGGGGGCTAATGACCTGAATTTGCTCCTTATCAGATTCGGTCCTTTGGGGCTGCTGTTGAGCTGTGAACACTTTTTAAAAAAATCTAAAATGCTTGCATTAGTGTTAGCAATACTTAGGGTGATTTCAGACGTTACGGGCACCCGGTTCACCACAGTGGATTCCCGGTGGGGGTGAACCGAACAACCACCACCCCTCCCCAGGGTGAATAAAAGCCCTGAACAGACATGACTGGACTGGCAGGGAATCGGGCCGGGGCAGCGCAACAGACCGATTCCCGGCCGCGGTCAAAACACCCAGAATCCATCGGGCAGGGGCGGGACACAGACATGGCCGCCTGAGGGCAAACGAAGCCAAAAGGCACAAAAGGGAACGCCCACACAAGGGAAACAGGAAGGGAGGGGGGAGATGGGGGAGAGCCGGACAGGTACCACACACAACAGGCACACAGACAACGGGGGCACAGTGGAACACACTGCACAAGCACACACCTGGGCACACACACACAGAAGGGAAAGGAAGGGAAGGGAAGGGGGGACACGGGCAGCCAGACAACACACAAGGCACACTAGGAACGGGGGGGGGGGCGGAACAGGGAGGAGGGGGGGAAGGGCACAGGGGCAGGGCAGGACACAGACAACGGCAACCACAAACCCCACAGCAGAACTGTTTGCACAGGCACCCCCACAGCAACACAGGCAGTCCCGGAATGGGGGGCCCCAGGAGCTCGGGACCAAGCCACAGCGGGAGCCCACATGGCACAGCGAGCGGGCCGGGAACAGTCCAGGAGGCACACGCAGACCCCACACCCCGGAAAGGGGCCGATGGAGGGCAGGCAGGAGAGCCGGTGCAGCGCATCAGGTCCAAGGACACACACACCCCACTGGAGGAAGGTGGGAGGGGCAGTCTGGGGGCCCCAGAACCCCGAGGTCACACAGGCACCCAAGGGGGGAGGCTGGGGCCACAGGTGGCAGCGCTGGTGGGTGGGGACAGTCCGCTGGACACAGGCAGGTCGGTGAGACCATGCAGAGTGCCGGACCCAGGCACCAGGGAAGGCAACCATGGAGGGGAACACCAGGTGCGGAGGCAGGCAGGGGCTGGGGGCTGGAGGGGGCCCAGAGCCACAGGCAGGGGCAGCAGCACCCCGAGAAGCAGGCAGCACAGCAGCACGGCAGAGACATCAGGGAGGGCGCAGCCAGCGGAAACTGGCCCCCAGGCAGGGGCGGGAGCCCACACGGGGGCAGGCCACCGGGGGGCCAGGAGGCACACCGGGACTTACAGCCAGCTGCCGGGGGCCACAACGGGCCCAGGGGCCGGGTGCCCCGCCCGATGAACCAGGTGGGGACAATGGATCATGACCCGGCAGTAACCCAACAAAGACATGTGGTGGGTGATCAGGTAATAGGCCTCGAAGGGATCTTGCATGGACAGCCCCAACTGCACATCAGAACAGAACCACACGCCCGACAGCGCCGACAGCTCCGCCGCGGTAGGCTCGGACACACAGCAGTCAGCAGCAAGGCGCCACGGAAGCTGTGCCAGCTCTAACAGCTGGTGATACATCGCCCCACGAGAGCGCTGGTACCCACGGGCCCCGTGAACACAGCCAAAGTAGGACATGGCCAAGGCAGGGCCCCCCTCCACAAAACAGATCGTGTAGGCAGCCAGGCTGCACACAGACAGAGCAGACATGGTCTCAGCCGCGGACCAGGCCACATGAGAGCACTTCATCTCCGGGATGCACCCATCAGGGAAGGGAACCAGCCCCAGAGTCTTCGCATGCAGCCAGCAATCACAAGCGCTTGCCTCATAGCTGAAGTAGTGAAGACCAGAGCTCAGGCTCGCATAAGCCCCTGACTGGCTGTCCGGCCAGCCCAGGAGCAGCTGCACGGCCGGGGTATGCCACAGGTCACACAGGGACATGGTCTCGTGGAAGGTTCAGATATGGGGGGCCCCATGGGGGCCAGGAAGCGGGAGCCCGGTGGATGCACAACCAGCCATGGTCCAGTTAGACAGGGAGAATAACACCACGGACAGGGGGGCACACACACCCTCCAGGGCCGGGGGGGGGCCTCCGTGGGGTCCCAAGGACAGGACAGGCGGCCACAGGCCGCAACATTGTATTGCAACAGAGCGAGGCGTGGGGTGCAGACCCGGCACAGCTGCAGAAAACAAGTGCCCAAACAGGATGGCTAATCAGGACGGCAAGGACACAGTGTTGCAAACAGGGAGGGGGGGTGATAGCTGAAGGCATGCAGCTGGACAAGGAACGCACAGCCTCGTGTGCCCATGCGTGCACGAGGCCCCATGCGAGGACAGTAGGTGCACCCAACCGCATGCCCACGGACACCAGCATCGCATTGGTAGGCCCGGCCCACCCAGGTCATCACCGGGCCAGCAAAGCCGTCCCCCAACCCCCAGAACCCCCACCACCATCAAGCAGGACAGGGCAGCTGCCTACTGGATACACCTCGCGCTCGCAGCTGAGTGGTACCACGACTACACCGAGCAGCTGCGCCTCCTTACCGAGCAGCTGCACCTGGGCGCCCGCCTGTGGGTTTCCCTGGCCTGGAGAGCTGCAAGGGCCCGCAGGGCCCACCATGGGCGCAGGAGAGTCCTTGTCCAGCTCAGGGTGCAGAGGCTCTCCGGGGCAGACCAGCAGGCTGTGAGCCGGGGCCGAACCCGGCCTGCGGCATTCCGCGAGGTGGCCAGGCACCTCCAATGGGGAAGGGAGACCATGTGCTGGGCAGCCCTGCTCACTATGCCCATTGACAGGCGGTTATGGGTCGCTGAGTGGACACAGGGTTGGTGGGCCAGGGCGCTGGCCCAGTGGGACGAGGCAGCCTGGAGGGGATGGACAAGCTCACCCTGCTCCAGCTCGCTGAGCTCCTTCCGCCCTGGCTTGAGCGACAGCACCCCCCCATGAGGACCCCCATCCCCATGGTCCAGCGGGTGGCTATAGGTGTCTGGGCCCTAGCTACGCCCGACTCCTGCCGGTCTGTCTCCCAGCACTTCGGGGTAGGCCTGAGCACCATTGCCTGTATCCTCCGGGATGTGTGCGAGACTGTGGAGGGCGTGCTCCTGGACAGAACGATCCAGCTGGTGGACCAGGAGGCCGTGATGGCAGGGTTCGTGGCCGGAGGCTTCCCCAACTGCATGGGTGCCGTGGACGGCACCCACATTGAGATCCTCTGCCCCTCCACAGGGGAGGCTGCAGAGTATGTAAACAGGCACAGGTATCACTCACTGCAGCTGCAGGCGGTTGTGGATCACCGGGGCCAGTTCATAGACATCTTCAGGGCAACTCCGGCCACAGTCACGATGCCTGGATCATGACCATCTCCCCCTTCTATGCCCGGATGTTCTGGGGTGACTTTGCTGACATGGGGATGACCTGGATCGAGGGGGTACCGATGCCCCCCTGTATCCTGGGCGACCCTGCCTACCCCCTCACCCGGTGGCTAAGGAAGGTCTACCCAGTCGCACACAACCCAGCGGAGGTGCTATACAATAACCGCCTGTGCTCCACGAGGACTGTGGTGGAGCAAGCCTTCGGGGCCCTCTAGCAGCGCTGGAGGAACCTCGCTGGGCGGCTAGACTACACTGTGGAGACCTCAGCCCTGGTGATCGGTGTCTGCTGTGTGCTGCACAACGTGTGCAAGACCGAGGGGGCAGCCCTGGAATACCCCAAGCCCAACCGGCCTCCCAGCCCAGTGCCCCTGTATGTGAATGCTGAGAACCCGAGGGAGTACCGTTATGCCAAGCGCATCCAGGATGCCCTGGCGAGGCATATCAGCCGGAAGGCCGAGGTGTGAGGACTGCAACAACCCGGCCCAGGCCCAGGGGTTTCCTGGCCCAGCCCCTACAAGGGAGGCGGTTCGGTAACCCACCACCCCACCCTGGTCACCCATGAACGGGCCCGGGAGGCAATATAGTGCAACCACATTTTATTTCACCCACGTGTACATGTGCACAGGACCCCTCTCCCTCCACCTCAACCGTACCCTGCCCCCTATAGTGCCCCCACCTCACGCTGCCCTCCCCCTTCCACCCCTTCCCCCCGTCCCCTACATTTCCTGAGACGCCCCCTTGAGGTACAGAGTTGGCTACAGAGCTCTGTGAGCTCCCCTCCCCCCCGCTGTCCGTGTCCCCAGCAGTGTCCTGGGTTGCCTCCTGGGCCGGCAAGGGGGGCGGTGGTTGGGGGGAGGGCGGGCCCTGGACCCGGGGGGCCCCCCTTAGTGGCTGCACCCCCGGGGGGCAGGGGGGGCTGGGGGCGGATGTGCGGCCCCTGCGGGCGTGGGGGTGGCTGGAGCGGTTGGGGATGGGGTGGGGTGATGAGGGGGCTGGCAGGGTGCCCGGGGGGGTGCCTGCCATCACATAGGCGCACATGGTGCCCGTGTGCAGGAGCAAGGAGGTTCCAATGTCATGGGACCTGTCCATTTTGGCGGAGTGCTCCCGCACCATGCCTGTGATGGCCTGCTCCAGCCGCCCGAGTACTTCCACCTGCCTGCTCTGCTCCCGGCACTCCTGCCTCCACTCCAGGTGCACCTCGGCCTGGAGCCGCATGTCCCGCGCCTCTGCCCGCTCCAGGGACCGCTCGATGGCTGCCTCCATCTGACCCACGGCCGCTATCATCCTCTCCCCCTGTTCCGCCGAGGTCCGGACGATGTCCTCCGCCTGGTCCTCCCTCCGCTGACGGACCCATGCCCGGTGCTCCCTCATGCGCTGTGCTGGGGGCACGGGCCCTGGAGACAGTGGCTGTTGGGGTTGCCCTGTAGGGTACAGGAAGCTGAGTCGCCTGCCAGCCCGGGAGCCCACCCTCGGCCCCGGGATGGGTCTGGGGCTCCGTGGCCCCCCGGGCATCATAGTCCAGGGTATCATAGAAGGGGACGGTTTGGGCTCCGTGTCCAGACCGCCTATTGTTGTCCCTTATGGCCTTGTACCCCCTCTTCAGCTCCTTGGCCTTGGAGCGGCACTGTGCCATGGTGCCCCGCCACCTCCATTTCCCGCACTATGTCCTGGTAGACGTGCTTGTTCCGCTGGTTGAGCGCAAGCTCCAACTGGTACTCCAGGGTCCCCCAGATCCGTATGAAGTCCCGGGTCTCCTGCAGCCCCCACTGGCCCCCTCTGTGGTAGGGCTTCCTCCCTCGTCTCCCCTGTGGGTCATCCTCCTCCTCCTCCTCCACCACCCGGGCTGGGCCGGTGTCCTCCAGGGGCTTGTCCACCCGGGCCGTTTTCCGTGTCTGCGGGATGCAGGGGTGTGTGTGTGTTATGG
>QEPC01001717.1:2656334-2671426 GCA_003113815.1 Sphenodon punctatus | reverse complement strand
GGGGGGGGGTTGGGCTCGCCTCCTCTCTGGGTCTTACTTAGTCTTTTTTAAAACAAAAAGCCAGGCTGGGCAGGGTGGGTGGGGGGTGTCCCCCCTTCCACCCGCGCAGCCTGGGAGGGGGAGGGGGAGGGAATTAATTTATTTCATTGGTTTCAATGGGGACACAGCGCCCCATTGAAACCGGCATACCGGATTTAATCCGGGAATCCGGTTTTCGTAGAACCGGGAACCGGTAAATCCGGTAGCCGGTAATGGGCCCGGGGGTCCCACCACTAATGCATGACCCTGCAGAACCGATTTTTAATCAATATTATCTCTGTTTTGGCTGCACCAGTTACTGTGATATTTCAGCCGCCGTTGTTATTGATCTCATGCTGCAATCCTGTGAAGTTTGGGGGCTCAACACATCCAGGGGGAGGAGATATTGATGATTCAAAATCATGAGGACGCTGTGTATTTTGACCACAAGCAATTAACGTTTAAACAGTCATAACATTTTATTTTCCTGATGGAGCTTCTTCAAACTTTGTGCGTGTGATGGTTCTCACAACTTATAGCCGTGGTTAAATTTTCAGAAATATAGGGCAAGCGGTTTCCTCAAAATCGGGACTTCAGCAGCAGTCCCCTGTTTATAAAGAATAGTAGCTGTGCATTTAAGTTTCAGGCAGCTACTGCTGCCTGAAAATCAAGAAATGGTTCCAGAGTGAGGCTTGGGAAGTGGTGCATAACAACTTTGCTATGTGCCAGAATAGGTTGTAGCTCCTAGCATGTCTGGACACTTATGCTTTATTTCAAGACTCCTCTGCTGGAATTTAAGAAGCTATGGCACGAATCACTGAATGACATTTCCTAAAAATTCCTAATCAAGGCAGTGTGGAACCACTCGAATGTATTCTGTGTACCATTATGAACACTCATTGCCACTGTATTGTCTACTGCATTTTCCCTCCCCATCTCTCTGGGAGAGTGGTTTGGAAGATACCACTGCACTGCTACGTGGAGTACTACATGGAAGAAATTGCATAGTGATGGGAGGAGAGAATCCTTCCTTGAAGTCTTCACTTTCTACTGGCTCCTTTATCATCCTATTGCTGATCTGACTAGAACGCAGGAGGATGTCACAAAGTATGTTCTGCAAAATCAAAGTGGGCATGTTGGTTTGAATCCTACTGAGACCTGAATTTCAGTGAAAAGCTACTTTTAGGACCGGTGTCATGGGAAAAATTAAGATTTCCCAGATTTTGTGAAAACATTTCTTTTGGCAGCAGCTTGGTAACACATAAGTGAGTCTTTATGTGAGACAATCAGCTGGGAATTTATTTTTTCCATATAGTTTCTGAAATGCATACATTATTATTTGTTAAGCACTGATTATGTAATGAGCACTATAAAGGAAACATTATATATAGAGAGTACCTGTCCCAAAGAGCTTGCATCCTAAGGAAAGCCAACAGAGTTGTCATGAAGCCCAGAGGCGGCATTGTTAGTAACTCACTTCTTGTGACTCCTGTAGAATATGTGAATCTTTTGGATGTATTTGAAGGAAGAAATTGTAGTGTCTTAGCAGGCCAAGGGAAATCAGGAGCAGTTGTGAAGAAAGTGGAAAAGCCATGTCTAATTGACTATCAAGAGTTGAATCCACAGGAGAACAGAGTGGGTAGAGGTGAGATTTGATTGCTGCTTATTTTTCAGGAAAGTTCAAATTAAGTGAGCATCTAATAATTTCAGATAAAACCTTTTTTAATGTCCAAGACATCCATTTAATTTAACATGACATTGTGATATTGAATGACCTGCCCAAGGTCATCAATAAATCAATGGCTCAGTCAGAATTAAGACCTAAACTTTCCATCTTTTGCTCCTGCTAATAATTGCATTGCTATGCATTCCACAACATCGTTAGTATATTTATTTGGGTCGGCGTTATTGCAGCAGTGTTACTGATAAGTATAAAATGCAAATTTGGTCAATGCTGTTCTTGCTGCCTTGAAAGGTTAAAAATTAAATCCATAAAAAGAGGTCATGGCCTCTCATAGAAAAGGCTTCCAACAGTGACTGCTACCTTGTATGAGACAGATGATCTAGGCAGAATAATTTGTATTGTTCTATATTGCTTTGAATTTATTCACATTTTCTTTTTGATAAAAAGACTAGAGAAACCCTGAGAATGCTTGGTCCTGCTGAAAGGCCAATGCAATAAAAATGGGTGACACTGAAATATTAAATTAAGCAGTTGTGTCCTACCAAGGCCCTTTTTTTACATAGTTATTTGGAGAACTGGGTTGTGCTATACCAACACAAAGAAGAAAAATCAATGATCTCGACATTTACACGTTGAGTTATGCTTGGTGAGAGCATAGTAAATATTCTAGCTAAGTATGTTTAAGACTGTGTTTGTGACTATGTACAGAGAATGTGTGCGTGAACATTTGTGTGTGTGTATGTGTACATTCGTGTGCATAAAGGTATATGAGAACAAACTTGCAAAGGTGTATTTAGTGTGTTCATATGTGTGAGCAGCATATAGATTGCTGTTGAGAGTATGTTTAATAGTTTGAGTGTCAGTGTTTGTTGGGATCCGAGGTGGATAAAGGGTGGAGGTGAGACAGTTTGCTTCAGGCTTTAGACAACCTGAAGGGTGGTCAGAGAGTTCACCACCACCATATACACCAGTGAGCCCAGAAAGAGATGCTTGAGGGAAGGGCAATATATTTTTCCTGAGGCCTCCATGGTGGCCCCATGTGGCGTGTGCACTGATGTCAGTGGGTGTTAACTAACATGATGGGGGGCCAGTTCGGCCCGCCAGTCCAGTGTCTGGCCCACCTGGGTCAGCAATGACCCTGCATGTTTGTTCTGGGCCTGCCAGATGTGGGCCTGGTTCAGACCTCAGTGGGGCTAGGAGTCCCACAAGCTGCCCAGGTGGATCAGAGCAGGCAAAACCAGGCCCAGCATGGGGGGGTCACCGTGGCAGCCAGCCATAACTGCCTGTTATTGGCAGTCATAGCGGAGGGTGGTGTGCCAGCCATAGCACGGGAGTGGAGCCAGCCAGCCACGCATCATGCCCCAGCCGGATCAGACTGGGGGAAACATTAGTTTCTGTCCCCCGACCTAACCCAGCTGGGGGTAGCCCTCCCCCACCCCTGGGCAGGATGATAGCTACCCATCACATTAGTTAACCCCCACTGTGTGAGGGCAGGCTGGGGTACAGAGCAAGTCCATGTGTGTGAGTAGTATGCCCACAATATTAGAATGTGTACTTTACATTTCTAGGAACCCAATTTCCTTTCTCCTTGGCGGCTTTGTCTCTGAGCTGTTTAGGTTTATCAGGCTTAAGTGTATGGGCAGAGCAAGCTCACCACAAGAGCCCCTATCAGACTATATTGTGAGTATGAGCAAGACACATTCATACACGGATTAAGGCACCCACACACATCTAACAGTGTGGGTGGATTTTCTGTCACTTGAGGTTTCTGTTAGAATAGAAACCTTTCTAAAAAAATATACCCTAGATGATTGGCCACTGTTTGGGGCTTGGGGCAGGGATTACTGAGCAAAGTTCAGTGGCTCATACTCTGTGTGATATTAGACTAGATGATCATAAATGATCTCTTTTGGGAACATGGATAGGTCACATGGATTAACTACTAAACAAATTATTGTATATCTTGTGTATAATACAGAGTCTTACAGACACACATAAACACTTTCTTAAGAAAACCAGAGTTACATTTCCCAGCAAGTAATAAATATAGTAAGAATGCTGCAATAAAGCTAATTGAGCAAAGGAAAGGCTAACAAAACTCCTATGGAGCAGCTTTCATAAAAAGGCCATGAACTGGTTGTTAAAATCTAGAAATAAAAACAGAGTTAATTCCCTGAGAGAGAGGGAGGGAAGAAAGAGAGAGGACTTTAGCAATCTTCAGAATTATAAAATGTCAACTATTATTATTATTATTATTATTATTATTATTATTATAAGCTTTTATATAGCACCAGTGATGTACCTGGTGCTTTACAGAGAATAAAATAGATACGGTCCCTGCCCGAGAGCTTACAAAAGAGACTCGGAACAGGTCACTAAGGGCTGTTTGTGGAAAGAAGTGCTGTTTGGTGTAGGCCAAAGAGCTATCAGAGGGCCATTTTGAGAGAGAAAGCCCATGGAACTTCTTAAGTAGGGCATGAGTAAAAACACAAAATCTTCTATTGTAGTTCAGTATCCTGTTTTCTTTTATTTGGTCTGTATTTTGCCTTTTAACTTGGAAAATCCAGTAAAGCACCTCCTTTCTAGAAGTGTACATCTAAATTCGTGGACACATTATTAATCAAATCATATGTCCCTAAGGAAGAGATGTTTTTGAGACTGGAATTTTTTATGCAGGCTGATAAAATATGCATATATCCTTACTACTACAAAGCATTACTAACTCCTCTTCTGTGACTGGAACAAAGGGAAAGTCTTCTAGAGTTAGTGTGCTGTAACCTAAAGCATTTGGTGAGACAGGTCTGCCCTCCCTCCAATCTCACCCACATCATTTATTTCAATATTTATTGAGACTCCTGGAAGTGAGCAAAGTTTCAGGGCAATGAAAAATAATTCTGTGCCAAATGCAGGAGATCACCAGCTGCCAGATTATTGTGGAACAATCTACTTGCTCAGGTGGGAGTTTGATGATTAAGGTGATGCTTAAGGAATGCAGAAAGATCCACAGGGGAGGTTTTTGCAAAAGCTGGCACATTAGTTTTATACATCTCTATCTGCTGCTCCTTTATATGATCAAAATTTTGGAGATGTGTTTTGCGAGAGTTGACTGAATGGGGTTTTCAGAATTCCCAGCTAGCTCCCGTAATTTGAATTGTATTTAGGTATTTAAATAGAGATTTGGTATCTAATTCTGTAACCAAATTTGTAAATTTTAGCAATTAAAGTTAAGCGGTATTTTTACCCATTTGTAAGTGTGTGAATGGAAGCTGAAGTCTGTGTGCTATCCTATCCTAAATATTAACAAAAGGAGTTTGTTCATTCATTCATCTTTATATTTTATTTGTTGTCTTGACTGTTGAAGCAAGGCCAGCAATTATGTGTCATTATTAACTTTGCACTTCTCCTTGAACCTCCTACCGATGTGTGGACCACAGTCTGCAAAGACCATACTGTAGCCTACAGCCATTTATTTTATATGAATGTACAGACAGTATCGGCTTCATACCTGACCTTTCTTAAGGAATGTAACCTAGTGTAGCAATTTAGAGAGAGCATGTAACTACAGTCAAAAGAATAAAAACAGTCTTACCTGAGAGTTTTCAATGTAGGAAGTAGAGTGACATTACTTTTTCTTTCACAAGTAGCAATATTGTAAAGAACAGATCTCAGCCTACATGCATTCCATTGTTGCCTGATTTACATATGCACATTTGCAATTACTAGAAATGAAACCATTCTAAAATACCATTTCTCCAGTCATTCACCTACCCTGTTATAGAAAACAGGTGAACTTCTATTATGTCTTGGGATGTACTTAAAATAGGCCCGATCCAAACCCCACTTAAGTCTGTAGAACCAACAGCAATGGTTAACATGGCAATGCATGTCTCCGAAGTACTGCTTTCATTGTATTTCTGGGCGAGATTACACAAAGCTGTTAATGATCAGAAAATAAAATGAAATGCTCTGGATGGGTGATATTCTGTTAATACCTCCTCCAGTGCTAGTATTTACAGCTCCACTTATAAGGTGAGAAGTATCCCACATCTTATAAAAATATTTTGGTCCATCTCCAGCAATACTATCAATTTTCACATCAGCTGGAACATCTCCAAATTAATTATAATGAGCTACACCTACAACAAAAACTCTACTACTCTCCATCTCATTCAAGTTTGCATCAGTCAGATTGAAAAGGGTTACACTGAACGTTTCAAAATTAGGATTTCAGTTTCCAAATATACTGTTAATACAATTCTCTTCTTTTGACATTCCAGCATCAGTTACATTTGTATTTTGTGAAGACTATGGTCATTTGCCAGAGAAAATTAGATAAGTTTTTGGGACCTTGATTTCACTTTCTCTCTGGATGCACCCTGCATATCTTTCCCTGTGTTATGTCCACCTTATCCGTTTCTTAAGCATGCTTGCAGAGAGCCTGTCTAGAAATCAGATCGCTTTAAAGCTAACTAGTAACTGAAGCTCCTGCTTTCTTTTACACACCAATTTAGGTGATTTAGTTCACAAAGACATCCATCTTTTTTCCCATGGATACTTAAAGGAAATTTAATCTTAAGAACCTTCGCACTTTAGTTTCAGGACCTTTCTAACATGACTTCTTTCTATAGGAAGTCTTCTGTATCCTAGACTTTACCAGAGGATTTTGAAACGTCCTGAATGGTCAGTGCACCAGCATTAATGATGGTGGATCTGTCCTCAATTAATTATGTGTGTATTTAACAGTGGCTTGAGAAAGTCATGCAACCACTTTAGTTGAACTATTACACACCTGAAACTTTAATGATTTGTAACTGCTTGTTTCAAGTATTATTATTATTATAAGCATTTGTATAGCGCCAGCTGTGTATCTGGTGCTTACAGAACAACGAGAAAGACGTGGTCCCTGCCTATGGCTTACAATCTAATAGACTCGGAGGGGGAAGACAAGGAGAGGGGACATAGGGAGAGACAAGGGATAAAAACATTCAAGAAGATGCAAAGTCTCAGGTGCACGTGCTTGGCTTGGTTGCAGTTAGGCAGGAGTCAATGGGGAGGGCAGACAGTAAGTATTGAGAGGGAAGTTCTAACAGGCGTTGGGAAAGGTGGCGAGGAAGAGGTGGGTTTTGAGGAGGGATTTGAAGGTGCGGAGGGAGGGGGTGAGGTGGATGTGGGCAGGGAGGGAGTTCCAGGCATGGGGGGCAGCAAGGGAGAAGGGACAAAGGCAGTTAGGGGAGCAGGGGAGACGAAGGAGAGCAAGGGAGGGGACAGAGGAGGAGTGGAGAGTGCGTGCAGGAGTGTGTAAGGAGATAAGGGCTGAGAGGTAAGGGGGAGCCAGGTTGTGAAGGGTTTTGTAAGTAAATACCAGGAGTTTGTGAAGGATGCGTGCAGGAAGGGGGAGCCAGTGAAGTGAGGAGAAGAGAGGCTGATGTGGTCGAAGCGACGGGCCGAGTGGATGATCCTAGCAGTGGAGTTTTGGATGGAAATAAGGGGGGACAGACAGGGGAGGCCAGCAAGGAGGAGGTTGCAGTGGTCATGGCAAGAGATGACCATGGCGTGAACAAGGGTTTTGGCTGAGGAGACAGAGAGAAAGGGGCGAATCCGTGCAATGTTACGGAGGGCAAAGCGACAGGACTTGGCAACAGAGTCGATGTAAGGTTTGAAGGAAAGGTGAGTGTCAAAGACGAAGCCCAAGCTATGGGCTTTGGGGACAGGACAGATGGTGACCCCATCAATAAGGATGGAGAGGGAAGAGGGGGAGGAAGGGTAGGGAGGAAAGATAAGGAGTTCAGTCTTAGCCATGTTGAGCTTGAGCTGACGTTGGGACATCCAGGCGGAGATATCAGAGAGACAGGTGATGAGGTGAGCTTGGACAGAAGGGGAGAGAGAGGGGGTGGAGAGAATGAGTTGAGTGTCATCAGCATAGAGGTGATATTGAAAGCCGTGGGAGGCAATGAGTTTGCCAAGGGACAGGGTGTAGATAGAGAAGAGGAGGGGGCCCAGGACAGAGCCTTGGGGAACCCCAACCGAGAGGGGGAGGTAGGAGGAGTTGGAATTGGGTTCCACATTAAAGGAGCAGTCAGAGAGGTAGGAGGAGAATGAATGATTTTAGCTGGACTAACTAGTGTTAAAATGAATTTCTTGTCATCACAAATTTGCAGTTGGCGGTTCCTGTTGCTGCTTTTCTGACAGTTTCTTTGGTCTAGACTGAGAGAGAGAGAGGTTGCTATGTTGGTCCCAAAAGAAAGAGATAGAGACAAAGTAGTTCAGATTACATCTTGTATTGGATCAACTACTGTTAGTGAGTGAGTCTCTTTGGTAAATCAGTCAATCTCTAAAAATGTTTCTCCTCACGTCACTTATTCAGTTGTAGATCTTCTGTATAGGAAATATCAATTTATCTTATGGAAGGATTGTGATTTTGTGTTAGCTGGTAAATCTCAAAATGGTCAGGATAAAGTATGATTCTGAATTTAATTGATACAATTCACCACCCTCTCAGCCTCCTAGTATATTTTCAGATGTTACGAGATCATAGTCAACCACAGTGAAACTGCACATGGTGAAAGTGATCCCGTAACATCTGATGGGGGGGAACAGAAGTTCCCCCCCAGATGTTCATCACGGTCAATCGCGGCAGGGAATCACATTCACCACGCGATCGGCTGAACCCGCGGGGCCAGGGCGGGTTGCGGGGTGATTGTGATTCCCCGCCCTGATGAACCAAGCCGTCTCGTCTGGACGGCAACCAGGATCGTGGTCAATTTGGGCGGGTGCTGTGGCCGCATTGGCTGCGGCGCCCGCCCGTCTCCCCAGAGGGCGGGGGGCGGGGCCGTGCGGCCCCATGTTGCGCCACGCGGCCCCGCCCCCTCCCCGATTCCCCGCCGGGAGCTGCCACCATGTCTGTTCACCCATGACGCGGTGGCCCCGGCGGGGAATCAAAGGTTTGTTTCACCCCGTCACGTCTGAAAATACCCCTAGTTTAACAGAGGCTTGTGCTCTTTTTGTGTGCATGATTCAACTGATAATCCAAATTATTCTTCCAGGCCATCTGAACAAGTGAATTATTTCTGCTCAGAGTGGCTGTCGATCTGCCCACAGCTCTAAGGCCCTTTTCACACAGACCCTCTTAACACTGATAAAATGGGTGTTACATGTTGCAGGGCACCCATAGAGTGCCATTATACATATTGCAGGGCACCCATAGAGCACACCTGCAGCCCTGCAACATGTATAATAAAATGTAACACCCATTTTATCAGTGTCAGAGTGTCTGTGTGAACAGGGCCTATGATGCAGGGTAGGGGTGTGGGTGGGTGGATGGTGGGCTGCTGCGGCAGCTGCCTTCATCTAAACCCGCCACAGCCGGAGTGGACCCAGGGGGGCAAGGGGACCCTTCCCTGGGTCCATCTAAAAACTCCTGCTGTGTCTTCAGTTCTGTAACCCTTACACACCTTTATTTATTGTATTTAGTTATTTATTTATTCAGGTTTTTACCCCACTCTTCCCACCAAGACTCAGGGCAGCTTACAAAGATATAAAAAAATATGAAACATATATAAATAAACATATAAACACAGTTAAACGACCCCCAACCCCCCTATCCTCCAACCCTCTCCCTAACCCCTCCACTCAGTCCCACCCAACCCTATCCCAGCCTGTCAAATGCCAGGTCCAACAAAAAGGTCTTGCATCTCTTCCGAAAAATGAACAGGCTTGGGCTTAGGCAGACCCCCAAGGGGAGGGAGTTCCATAATTGTAGTACAGCCACTGAGAACACCTCTCTGCATGCCCTCATTGCACAAACCTCATGGGCAGTTGCTACTTGCAGGAGGGCACTCTTGGCTGACCTCAGAGGCCATGACTGAACATAAGAGAACATGGGTCCTTCAGATATCTGGGGCCCAAGCCCTTTATAGGTCAAAACCAGCACCATGAATTGTGTCTGGAAAGCTATTGGCAGCAGTCCAGAGCATGGATGTAATGTGCTCCTGGCGAACCGTCCCCAACAGAAGGTGGGCCGCTGCATTCTGCACCAACTACAGCTTTTAAACAGTCATCAAGGGCAGCCCCACATAGAGCACACTGCAGTAGTCTTGTCTATGAAGGCTTGGATGAGAGTGGCCAAATCCGAGTCTGATAAAAAAGATTGCAGCCTTAGTTCAATAGAACTGCTCACATATGTATTAATCGGGGTAAAGTTTGCAGAACTGGACACTTTATGAACTCTGTTAAGCAGCACAATCTGGTATGTGACACAAGTATGCTGTAAGGGCTTTAAAAGATATTTTCAGATTGTGGATTTAAAGGGCATTTCAAAAGCTCAGGAAAATGTACTGGATTAAAACATTTTTTAAAGGACCAGTATTAAAGACTTTGCTGTATTCTAATGGTAGGAAATTACTGTGTGGCAACTGTGTATAATTGCGGGGTTTTTAAGTGAACCACTGTGATGAACAGGCTATTATTGTCCTGTATTTTATATATTTTTAAAATCCTCAACTTCTCTTTCCCAGTGCAATTCAGTAGCAATTTTTCAGTCTTCTCAGAAGTGAAATTATTACTTCTGAAGTAAGCAGCATTTTAAAAAAAATGTATGACACGCTATGTCAGAACTGACAAAAAGCAGACTGCATAAAAAGTTGCTGTACCCCTGCTTAAAAAGGGATTGGTGTCTGTATATTTTTTATGGACCTTTACTTCAGAAGGGAGAAACTTCTACAAATGCCAATTTGAATCTGGTCTACTTCAAATCCAGTAAGTGTTAAATTTGATTCCAAGCATCAGGATGCAAAGCTCATCAAGCATATGGCAAACTTCAGGAGTGCTGTTGGTAACCATCTGTGTCTTTATACTTTCATGAACACAAAGTTGGGGACCTGGGTTCACTGCATTTTCGCCATTGGTGGCAACAGAGGAAAAATGTGTTGTCTACTCCCGCTGCCTTGACTTCCTCTCCACCAATTCCTGGGTCCCTGCCTGTAGTATATGCTTTCTGAAGTCAACCAGAGGTACTCTGTTTGCTTAGATACTAAGGCTTCCCTACTTCACTCTCTCCCCCCTCCTCATGTTGAGACCTGCTAGTCAGTCATCTGCATCTCCTAAGCTTAAACACTGTTTTCCTTTATACATGTTATGATGATCCAGTGGGTGTAATGGGTGCCTCCAGGGTTGAAATTCTAGGTCCATCAAAACATTTTGTTTTAAACAGTTTGATTCAAAAAGATCAGATGGGATTCTATAAGGAAACCTTTGTTATTCAGTAAAGAGGGAAGATAGTAAGATACATAAATATTTTGCTGCTATTCTGCTGTTGCAAAAAATTTAACAGGCAAACACTAATGTTCTATACAATTTTTTTTTTAATGAAACCCCACTCAAACCTCACCTGCAAAAAATTAAAACCTGGAACCGATCATGAATATTCATTGTACTACACAGTGGTTTCTGGCATTGCTTCTAATAATACTTGACAAATTAATTTACTCTATGTTTTCCACCATAATATAGTGTGTGCTTATTTCCTAACCCAGTTGAATGTGACCTTCCTAGGAGCTCTAGAAAGAGAATGTTTTTGTTGTTCTCCTGCACACAGCAGAAGGCTAAGGGAAAGTTTTTATTAACTTGGTAATATGTTGTCTTTTCTTATTTTTTTTCCCCTAAAATCTCAGCTTGGAAACCAGAAAGTAACTGCCAGTGAGATGGAGGTAAATGCTTCACAGACACACAGACAAACATCAGCAGAAGCTTCTCCACTGACTCCTCCTTCCGTGGTACCAGTTAACAGAACCTCTCTCTCACCTGACAGTGACACCCACGTAGCATCATTTATTTTGCCAGCGCTTGATGATTTTTTGCCTTCACGCTTTTATAAAACCCTGGCCCTTTCACATTTTTCATATAAATACCCTTTCCTAGCTCCTGAAACTATTGTCCACAGGAACGAAACAGCCTCAGTTTTCACAGACTCTGCCATGAGCGAGTCCTCCTCTCGCACAGTGAGTGAGTCCTCCACAGCCATTCTAGATGAGCTGCAGACCTGTAACTATGATACTACTGACTGTTCTGAAACACCTTCCCCAACCTTGAGCCAGATGTCTGCTGGGTCAGATGGCACCACCTTAACCACCACCGCTGCCACTTCTCATGTAATTATAATTCCTTTTCCTCCTCCATGTTGTCCAAACAGGTTGGCAAAGTGGAAAAGAACTAACGCTTGTCTGTCATCCCTTTACTCGTATAAGCATGATATTAACTCTTTATTCAAGTTTAGCATAGTTTGGTAATGGGTTTTATTACAATCGTTTTAAAATTCCTTCAAAAAGCAGAATGCAAATCTATTTGGGATCATGCAGTGATACTGTACAACTCTTATTTCTATTGCAGTATGTTAAACTGTATGGTTAGAACAAATGTACCCCCTAATTATTATTCTTCAGTGTTAGTGAGAAGTAGAGTTTAAACATAGGGTGCAATCCAACTCGGCGCGCAATGCCCAGCCAAGCAGCGGGTGCACAATTGTGCATGTGTGCCACACGCACCAGCAAGCCGCTCAGCGCAACAGGGTGCCCCATCCAATGCAACCTCCTCCCCCCCCCGAACCCACACACCCCGGGGGATGGAGCAGGAACCATGCCTCCTCTATGCCCTGAACTGCAGGGTGTGCGGGCTCGGGGGGTGGCTGTGTGTGTCACATCAGCAGGGGCATCCCATTGTGCCGAGTGGCTTTCTGTGCACTGGCATACTTACTATGCGCCTGGCATAGGCACAGTTTACAATGGGGTGTTGGATTACACCCATAGGTGCTTAAAATTGGATCACTGGAAAAAGAATTCACAGGTAGATTTAAGAGAGGCTGCAAGCCAACTTTCAGATCCAACTGAAGTACATATATCGGACACTAGCATACCGTGTAGATTCATATTGCCGTGTTTAATAAGAATACTTAACACAACCTTGTTTTCCTCTAGTTATGACCACTGACTGCATGAAGCTGTTTGATTTCTTTCCTCTAACTCACAGTTCCCTTTTTAAAGCAATTGCTTTACAGGAATGAAGTGTATAGACAATATTATATTTATATCCCAGGAATGACGTTATTTTTCAAGGCTCTGCTTTCTCTGAATGATTAAAGGAAAGTAACCAAGAATAAATACGTGTTTATTTATAAATAAATGGATAGCACATGTATGTATGTGTGTGTATATATATTCAGGTAAATCCAAAGAGAATGTGGATCAGATCTACTCATGTTACTCAGATGAGAATTCCGGTTTACTTCTAGGGCACTGTATTGGTGGCTACGATGAAGTGGAATTGATCTTATATTTAGATTAAACAACAGGTCACTGAAGTACAAAACCATAATATTTTGAGTGGAGGGTCCTCTGGTGACATAATAATAAGCTTCAATAATAAGATTGAAGCTCCACTTGTTCACAGTATTGCTGTATGCAAAATTCTGTACATTTTTGTTAAAATATAGAACCAACTGCAAACTTTAATATCAATGTAACTTTAAAAAGTGGAGTACAGTGAAATCCAGGTAACATGAACTCAATTTGAAATTCTGGTTATCTCAAATTATTTTTTGTGCCAAGCCAAACATCCATACAACGCAAGGCATTGTTATACTGATAGCCAGAATTTTCATAGAGAAAATTCTGGCTGTCTTAAAGAGGACCCTTGCTGGACTAACCCACAGCAATAGCTGTCAATTCAGAAGGGTTGTGTGTCACCCAGCCCTGCCGTGCCGACAGATGAGCTTCTAGAGGCG
Source organism: Sphenodon punctatus (assembly GCA_003113815.1). Taxonomy (NCBI): domain Eukaryota; kingdom Metazoa; phylum Chordata; class Lepidosauria; order Sphenodontia; family Sphenodontidae; genus Sphenodon; species Sphenodon punctatus. The sequence continues at coordinate 2,657,951 of QEPC01001717.1, read as the reverse complement.
TGAGGCAGGTTGCTGAGTGCTGACAGTGGGACACAGAGAGAAACCTGCTGCCTACTTCATCTGAGCATCAGCTTTCTCCAGATCTGTTTCTAAAAGATCTGCTTGAGTGAAATTTCTAAGTTAGATTTTTTTTTACATGGGACGAGAAATTCTACTTAAGCAGATGCCACTGTACTTTCTCCGAAATCTAAAGTAATCTCTTGAACACTGAGGCTTGAAAGTGTTTTTATATTGTGTAAAAATTATGGGCACACTAACAGAACCACACTTACACCTTCAAACCAATGAAACATCAGATTTCAAGACTGTTCATTTTATCCGCAGATTAAATGTTACTTAGTAAAAATTCACTAACATATACATACACACTTTAAACCAAACAGCTCAGGAATATACATGATACTGGAGTTTTTAAAGGTTACCTTTAAAGCAGAGGTTCCTAAACTGGAGTCCGTTCTATGGATAGGGACATCATCCCCCTAATAATTGATAAATTTTGTGTCTCTTTGATGCTGTCTTGGGTCACAAAATTACATTTAAGTCTCAAAATAATATCATGTAGGCAAAAGATTGCGGACCACTGCTTTAAAGTTAACAAATGAGTGCATTTGGCCTGTTTGAAAATATGGTTCATATGTTAAAATGATCATATTCTATTTTTTGCTAGTTCTTGAACTGATGAATGGATTTTCACAGCCCTACATACTTCCCCCATTGCATGTCCCCCGTTTGGCAACTAGTCTGGAATTAAGCCTGCTAGTGAATTGTTTATATATATATTTCACATCTTGTTACTAAAAGCACAGCTGGCTGAGACTGTCCCAAACTTGGGGAATTAATCCTGGGTATTTTCAATCCCAGATAATGTCCTGGGAGGTGAGGGTCTAGCTACAGAACTGCTGCAATACCTGTCCTACAGCACCTGTCCTGCTGTGAAGCCATCTGTAATTAAATCTTTCCTCCCTTTGATGGCTGTCTCTGTGTTGGTACAAGTAACGTCAGTCCCACTTGCCTGCCTCAGCACCAGGTGCTTGTTCATGCACAAGCGGAAAAGTGCAGTGCAGACTGTTTGACTCAGATGGGTTGAGGATGACAGGCAGTTAAAGATCTGTGAATTCCTGACTGGGAGGACCCTGCACCAGTCAGTTTGGTCCCAACCAACAGAAGTAAGATTCTCCTCCGTGAAAAAAGCACAAAGAATTGTTGTGAAGGAGTGGAATATGTAGAACGGGGAAATGGCTGAATTGACGCTGAATGTAAAAGCAGTGATATTGGGTGTCTTCAGACGTTACGAGATCACGGTGAACCACGGTGAATACCCACCTGTGGTCACCGTGTCTCGAATGTCTGTTTGCGGGGCGCCAGATGTTCGCCACCGTGAATCCCCACATGGGGTCTGTTTGAACCACGCTTCCCGGGCTAGCCGGGGGAAGGTCCCGGGAAGCGTGGTCAAACGGACCCTGGGCCGGGACCAACGAAAAGTCACGTCTGGCCGCGCGCCACGGCCCGGGATCCCGGGCCATGGCGCTTCCGGCCCGACGCGGCGGCCGCAATGGCCCCGCCGCCCGCCCGTCTCCTCGGAGGGTGGACGGCGGGGTGCGTGGAGGGGGCGGGGCC
>QEPC01001717.1:2578927-2656307 GCA_003113815.1 Sphenodon punctatus | reverse complement strand
GGTCACCGTGTCTCGAATGTCTGTTTGGCGGCCGCCAGATGTTGTGGCGTTACGGGGTGACCCCGGCGGGGAACGAAGCCGGTGGTTTCGGTACGGGGCCAAAGGGCCCCGTAACGTCTGAAATCACCCATTGTCAAAGACCAACTTTTCAGATAGGCACGATGGGATCCTAGCCATCCCTAACTTCCTCTGTAATATGGTGAAATTACAGAGGGGAATCCTTTGCCTCTTTTCACCCTAACAATAAAGGGGGTGGGAGGGGGTGTTCAGGGTAGTATGGCCATAGGCAGGTGGGAGGAATGTCCTATAAACTACCAGAAAGCAACACAAAGACCTAGGCCTAAATTGAATCTCAGGGTGCTCAGCCTTCCAGAACTGAGCCCTAATTACAAGCATTACACTACTGAGACTATAGCCATATACACATGATACTCTGATATAGAACACTTTTTATTTCTTTCTATTACTTTACTGAAAGTGAGTTGGACTTCTGATTTATTTTAAGCCAACAGCATTCCAAGTAAGCAAATGTTTTTTAAAACTCTTTACATTTCTGTAAAGTGCAGGCTGGCAGTGGAAATACTGATGGAAAGAGGGCTACAACCTTAACTTACACCATCTGCTAGATTCTATTCTGCAGAATATCCATAAAATATAAGATTCTGGTGCTATTATATAGCAAGGAGCCAGATTTCTTTTCTGTACACACCTAGAATTCTCATTCACATGGGAAGAGTGGAGAAAGAAGGTATAATGAGAGCCAGTGTGGTGTAATGGCTAAGTGTGCCATTCTTGGACCGGGAGGTATGGGGAGGACCCCAGTTCAAATGTCACCTTAGTCAATAATTCACAGGGTGACCTTGGGCCATTCACAATATTGTCTCAGCTTAACCTACCTCACAGGGTTGTTGTGAGGATTAAAAGTTGTGTTAATTTGTATGTAAAGTGCTCCAAGTGCCATGGCAGGAGTGTGCTATATAAAAATATAGATTAATTATTATTATTAGAAATGCAAGATTGAGTCTAAAACTTTTTTTTTTGCACTGTGATCTGTGACATATTCAGGATCCATGATGATATTTAGATAACGTGACTACTTTCCACTTACTGAGCCTAACTCTCTCTGGAGGGGGCTCGGATCCTGTGTCACCTGTGGGTGTTTTCCCCATATCCACCCACTCCAGACATTAAAACCTCCCACAGCGTGCAGGCAGCTGCCTGAGGTGGATGCCAAAGGCCTAACACAGCGGCTGTTTGTGGGCTTGATTGAGGGGGGTTGAGAGTTTTTATAATTATTGTTTTAACTTCTTTTTAAGTGGATCAAGATGTGAGGGGAGCATGGAATGGGGCAGGGTTGGGAGGGGAAAGGGTTTTGTTATAACGCCTCTGTCAGGGGGCAGGTTGTGCATAGGGGGAGTCAGGGGAAGGAGGGAGGTCCTGGTCCCACTGAGAGGGGTGGTATGGGCATGGGGGAGATGGGTTGTGTCTTGGCCCCGTAGCGAGGAGGGGGAAAGACACAGGGAGACAAGGGGGGGGGGTGGAGGATTGTGCCATGACCCCCATGTGAGAGGGGGTCACCTGTGGAGTTTAAGGTTTTGTATTTCAAATGTTTGTGAGCCGCCCTGAACCTCAGAGAAGGGCGGCTTATAAATTTAAATAAATAAATAAATAGTACATATGTAAATGAACCAATCCCAAAATATCAGTTTCTTGTACCACGGGAAAGAACCATGTCATTTAAGAAGGAGTTAGAACTAGCTTACTTAAAAAAAACAAAACCAGAACATAAGCTTCCTCTTCCTTGTCTTCTTGTTTCATAACTTCCCCTGATATTTCATAAATACTGCATCACACAAATCAGTGCAGTTTTAATTATTCCCACTTGTTTAAAAACACTAGATTATGGGGCTCCTCAGTGCTCTTAATTGTGTTCAGTTTAAAAAAAATATTTGCACATTAAAGTTATTGAAAACTGCAGCTGCAGTCTTTTATAAATAAAATTAAATGGTTGTGTGTTACAGAATTGATATAACTTCTGAAAAGCGCCATTCTGAAATGTCTACAGAACTTTCCAGATGGGTTGGTATAGTGCAGTCACAGAGATTTATAGCAATGCAGAGGGGGATTTACAAACCCTAGAATGTTTTTCTGCTTTGTGATGTCCTTGTATGAAACTTGCACAACTGTCCCATTTTTTCATTCATAAGGTGTTAACAAACGAGATGGTAGCCCACACCATGTGAGTGTCCCCCTGCTTGTTTATTAAGTGTAAGCCCCCACCAGCCATGTCCCATCGCCCACCAGATATGCAGCCACCACTCACAGCGATGTTCCAGAACTTGTGGAGCCAAATGTGCGGGGAAATGTGGACTAATGTTCACATGGGACATGTCAGCATCCCATCAAGTAGGTTGTGTGCAGCTTCATGCGTGTACAGGTCTGCCAGCACCATAAAGTTGAAGGCGAAAAGTCTAGAGCATTCCAAGGATTAACCACTTCTGGCCCCTCTCTCCACTCTCACTGGCATGCATGTAACGTCCACCTTAAAACCCCGCCGTGCCGTTTTCAAACATGCATTCACCCAGCTTGTCCTGGTTGGCAGCATGTGCCCACTGCTTACTCTTACCAAGCCATTGTATTCTCCGTAACAACTTGCAGAGTATTACCATCACCAGGGCCGTGGCTCAAACCAACACCCAGGCAACAACCAGCACCACAACCACCACAGCACAATTGCAGTCACTCTCTGCCTAATAATCTGCCCCTTTTTAGAGGCAGCAGAGGAAAACGGTAAGTTAATGCGTTGACAGGTGGCCAGGAAAACAGAGGAGCAGCAGGAAAATTTCTGAGGAACAGCTCCACAGGACAGGAATGGTAGGTGTGGGAAGAGGGTGGGAAGGCAGAATGGTAGGCCTGAGGGCTGGCAAGGGGAGGAAGGCACCATGGGGGAGGGAGGATGGTGGGGCAAAGCCAAAACGGCAGCTAAGGGTACGATGATCGTGCAAATGGCGGTGTATGTTCTTCAATCCTCTACAGTAATTGCAGGAGGAGTTCTACATGGCACTGGGATCCCACTACAATAACTGCTCCACCAGCCGCATAGGCCAAGTACTCTTTCTCACTTCACTTTGGGCAGGTAGAGGGCTGAAAATTGGGCATTTGGGGGCCTAAAACATTGGGGTGGAAGGAGGATGAGGCAGTCTGAACTTGTTGCCTTGTTACAGGTTTGCCACCGCAACTGGTGCAGATGGAACCCTCTGCCACACGTGCCCAGCAGAACCAGAACCTGCAAGTTCGCAGCCAGTAGTGCTTGGAGGATTTGGCAACGGAGCTGCTTGAAGAGAGGAGATCCATGATGCCATTAATGGCAGGCCAGGAAGTACAGACAGCTGGTGCAGCAGAACTCTGCAGAACGTAAGATCTTTGCTGGCGAGGCTCTCCTGGACCACTGGTGGGAGGACAGGCACGGGGCCCACCTCTGGCAGCAGTTTAAGTGGTTGGGCAACATGATAAGAAGGTGAACAAGGGGGTGAGTGAGATGTGGGCACAGATGCAAAGCACAAGCAGCCTGTCCCAGCCCATTCAGCTCCAGAGCTCCCTGCTCGAGCATGTTGCTGCCATGACCGTGAGCACTGTAGGCAGGGGCAGGGGCCATTTCCTAACCCCTATTGGCCATTCCCGCCCACCTACGTGGAACCCACCCACACGTCCTGATTCCCCCCCACCCGGCACTCCACCCACCAGGGAAAATCACCCAAGCCCTCTCTGCCCTACACTCACACCAGGGAACAGTTCTGGGCCAGGCACAATACCCCTCACCACACCCCAATCATTCCCATGCACCTCCCGGCGTGAACACTCCTGCCCAGCCTAATCCACGGAAGGAGGATCGGGAAGATGTCCCCTTGCCATTCCTGCCACTCCAGCGAGTGCGCCAAGCTGCCCCCAAAAGGAGCAGGCAGGAAAAGAAACATTTTTAATAAACATAGTTCTATATTTAAAGCCCTTTAATTTAATGAAGTTTAATAAAATTCTTTAATTTTTCATAATCCATGCTTTCTGTGCTTCTTCTGGAAAAGAAGGAAAGTGAGGGGAAGTGTGGAGAATTGCTGTATGGCATAGCAATAAGCCGCTTTGGAGGCTGTGGGTAGGAAGGGAGAAGAAGGTGGGAAGTCTGCTGGTCTTGCACTTGAGTGCAGGGGGCCACAAGTAGCCCACAGGCAAAATCTAGGATGCAAAGGGAACTACCATGGGAAAGCCAAGGCAAAGGTCAGGTGGTGACCAGTTACACAGATCAGCCGGCTGCATGCCTGTGCCTCTCTGCTTCCTATTGGCATTCCCAGGCCTGGCTAGCCTGTGAATGCCAATAGGAAATGCACAGGAGTAATATCATGGGGGGGAGACACAAGGAGGGAAAGTATGCCAACCCAGTGCTGGAGGGAGCCAAGAAGAAAAAAACAGTGACACACAGGAAACATTTGTAAAGGCTTTACTGATATCACAAAAAGATAATTTGAAACAGTTCGCTGATGCTCATTAAAGTGTCACTGATGGCGGGTGTTGGGCCTAGCATTGCAGTTGATGTGCTGGCACAAGGTGTCCCAGAGCTCTCTGACTATGCACTGCTCTGCTTGGTTCAGCTGGTCCTGGAACGGGGCACTGGCTCGCCAGAGCTAATTGGTGGTAGGTTCTCCAATGTGGCCCCGCCGGTCTTACAGATGTTGTAGAAAACACAGGCAGTGGTTGTTAGCAGTGGAGCAGTCTCTAGCTGGAAACCAATCCTTGCAGCTATTGATCTACACCAGTTCTTTAAAAGCCCTCTCCACAACAGAGCAGGTGTCGCTGGGCTGCCCATTAAAGTATCTTTGCTCCAGGGTGTGGGCAATGCTGCATGCCTTCATGGGCCAGGGCTTCAGGGAGTAGGCAGGGTCCCCGAGAACAATTGGCCTCATAAGAACCCCCTCAATACAGGTTTCAGTGGACAATCCAAAGTCTCATATGTACATGTGGCCAAAGAAGGGGGACTTTGAGATCTTTGTTAGGTCTCCTTCCTTCGATTTCGGCCTAAGTTCTAACAGCCGAATCAGGGGTAGATTCTGTAGTGTTAGTTGTTATGAGGAGACTTCTGAATTACTGCTTCAGGCTTCTAACTTTTAGCCCTTTCCGTCTCCCAAAAACGTGTTATTTGGAAGATATGATGTGGTCCACTCCCCTACAGTCACCGTAGTTAAGCTTTGTTATATATCCACTCTTAATAAGATTGGATTTAGTTATTATGCTAATAAAGATGTCAGCTTTTTTTCCATGGTGGAGAAAGAAATGGTCTTTCAAAGGCTTGAAGATATAGCTCAACAGACTGATTTTGCTATCATTAGGGTGAGCCAAATAGCTCCCCTATTAGTTCATTAGATGCCTGACGGCGGGATGGCAAGATACTTGCAGCTTGATTTAAAAACAATATGTCATATCCATCTAATTAGACTTCTCCTAGAACATATGGCTTATGCTGTAGTGGTGGAATGTAGATTAGGTCTCCCTAAAGATAAAAGAATCTGTCCATGTGCGATGGGGATGGTGGAAGATTCAATCCATTATGTTTTGAAATACCCCTTTTTTTCTGGTACTAGGAAGCGTTTTCCCTCCCCCATATTACTCCAACTAAAATTCTTCTTTAAGAAAGAAAAGCTAATCTGGCTGTGTCAACAAACTGACTGAGATGTAATTAACAGGTTGGTGGCTGTTGCCTATAGGGCAGCACTTATTACTAATAGGAATAAATATCATTTACTCATTGATCACAACAGTTAACTTATTTAAGTGTTCTCAGTAGAAGAGTGAGGACTTCTTATAGTAGCCCTGGGATTTTGCTATTTTATTTTCAGGGGACAAGATTAGTCCGCTCTTCCTCCTCACAGAAGAGCAAGGACTCCCCATGGTAGCCCTGAGATACTGTATTAGGGGTCAAGACTGGTTCAGTATTGCTCTCTGTAGAAGAGCGAGAACCATTCATAGTAGTTTGGGGTCTATATTTTATTATTTCAGTGGACAGGATTAGTTCGCTCTTGCTCTCCATATAAGAGCAAGGATCCTCTATTGTGGATTGGGGACTCATTATTATTTCAGGGGATAAGATTGGTCTGCTTTTGCTCTCTGTAGAAGAGCAAGAATTCTTTACAGTAGCTCTGGGATGTGGCTATTCTCATTTTAGGGGACTAGACTAGTCCACTCTGTAGAGAGGGGCTAGGATGTTCATATTTATGCTTTGATAAAGAACAGGGATATTTGGGAGATGGGATTGACTAATATGCTTTTTAAAGTGTATAGATGTTTAAGAGACAGGACGGTATTCTTTCCTTTGTAAAGAAATGCTGTCTTTTTGATTTAAGGGCTTTTTGAAGTCTGAAAGTGCTAAATTATGTTAATATGTAATTGTCTCCCATTGCTGGGAGTTTTTGTATATGATTTTTGGCTATGGCGTGAGCTGATACCATGTATAAAGAATAAAGAAGGGGGAATGATGGAAGATGCAGGCATCATGATTGTTCCTGGACCACCCAGCCAGCATGTCTATGAACTGGACATGGTGATCCACTACAGCCTGGAGAATCACAGAGAAAAAAACCCCTTTTGGTTCAGGTAGTCATCCTTGCTATGGGGTGGGAAGATGATGGTGACCATCGATCACTCCTATACAGTTTGGGAACCCCTCCCGCCGAAAACCCTCAGTCAACTCCGCAGGATCAGCCAACTGCACTACATAGTCCAGCAGCACTTAAACAATCACTGTGAAAACCTCCAATAGTACGGTGCCCACTTGGAGGTTCCAGTGCCAAACTGCTGGGCAACAGAACGGCAGGAGTCTGGAGTGGCGAGCTTCCAGATGGCAATGGAAACACACTTTACCACAGGGAAGGGCAACTGCATCACCGTTATCGGTTTCTCCAGTTGTGGCCTGAGGATCTCAGCTATTTGCAGGATGAGGTGTTGGGGCATCCTGAATTTTGTGACCACTAAGTGTCTCCCTATGAGGACACAACATTCTCCCACCAGTCAGTGGTTTTCTCCTTCACTCAGACCAGCTCTCAGTGGGTACAGCCCTGCACATGGCGTCGGTGACTGAAGCCATGTCTCCCGACAGGTACCTCTCTGTGCACATCCGCTACCCTTGCATGGGTTCGATCCTCCCCAGCGTGGTTGTCAGAGGTAGGCAAGTGCATGGCGCTGAAACAGGCTTGGATCTGTTGGATGGCTCGTAGGTTCTGCTCAGCAATGGTAAGGAAAGCCTGGAGCACGATAACGACCACAAGGAAGTTCTCAGCATGCATCTCCATGGCTGTAAGTCTGACGTCCATGAACTCTGCAGTCCACACACCAAATTATTTGAACAGCTGAGCGAGCTGGGTGGCTGCCTATCTGGGATTGGCTGCGTACTGCACATGAACAAATATTGGCCAAATAGCTTCAGCTTTTGTCTGAGAGTGCTGCCTGGGATACGGGGCCCAAGAAGATTGCGGGGTGATGGATACCTTGGCTTCTGCTGATATTTGGGTGAGGTCTGGTATCTTCTGCTGATATTTGGATGAACAGAGAGAAGTGGCAGACCCTGAGGCAGCCTGTGCGCTCATAGGGTGGCACATGCACACAGTGGGGTTCTATCTATGCATGGTGGAGGGCAGACACCACCCAACCCTGCTCATTTCCAGGTTCAGCAGAATGGAAGAGTCGGAGCCTCAAACAAGATGAAAGAATGGGAATGAGATCATAACTTTTCTGGATGTTTGTGCGCTGCCAGAAGTAGGACAGTCAATAACAGAGGCTGACCTTCCCTGCCATTTTTTCTCATTGCTGTCCTGATGACAGCAAGAGGATACCCACGGGGCCACCAGGAGTGCCTTGATCTGATGTCAGAGATGAATCTCTTTGGGGACACAAGTGACTCGTGGTAGAGGGAATATGAACCAACTGAAGGAGAGCTTGTTGCACTGTACAAGGTTTGGACATTCGGAAAAATGCAGAGTGCCCTTGTGAATGGGGATGTTTTCTGCCCCCACTGTATGATAATGCAGAAGATGCTAGAACGGGAGTACAAGAGGTGCATGTTTGTCTGGGGTTTTTATGTGAATCAAGAGGGGTTTCCAGCAGCACAGTAGGCGAGAGACCCCATTAAAACTGTGTGCTGCTACCTTGCTTTCACTTTCAGTTTTTACTACAGGCACTCAATAAAGTATGTGATTTGTTCTCAGCAGTCTGTGAATAGCAAAAGATTATTTCCAACTTCCAAGTGCTGGTAGGTATAAACCCAGGTATGAACCTCCTTGGGTGGGCATGGATAGCAGGCACTGGACTGCCACCTGGAGTCATAACAGCCCAGAAGAAAGAAACAGCTGGTGTGGCTTCTTCTTCCCATGGTTCGTCACCATTGTGAGTCATCGTGGGAGGTAGGGTGTGTGTGTTGCCGGGCGGAGTGTGGTGGGGAAGAACGCCTGCCCATGTATTAGGTTTGTCATGCTAAAGCTGTGAGTGGGGGCTGCCTGAATGCACAAGAAATACACGCAGGGGGCTGCCCATTTATTAGGCTCTACTACACACTAAACACGTGAGTTGGGAAATGTTTGGACTGAACCCAGACTCCAGGGGGCTATTGTCTTATTTGTTAATACCCATAGAGTGCATTAAGTTCAATCTTTCTTTCTTTCTTTTTGCAATATGGCCTCTGTACTTGCTGCCACTTTTCAAAGAAGTTTTTGCTCATCATGTCTGGCCACTATAAAGGAATCTCAATCACAACAGAGTTCCCATTAATGACAATGGGAGCTAACCATGTGGAATGAGGGAAGAAAGTGAAAGATCTATGGCAGCCTTTGTCACACTGAGAGCAAGTTTTATTGCCATCTTCATTTTATACTGATGGCAAATTTATATAGCTCATCCTGCTGCCTTGACCGTGGTCCTTCTGTCACCTTTTCATGACTCCAACTTGCTACATACACTGAATTCTGTATGGGGGAAGGGGGACGCAGGAGGTATATAAGGAGCACATTCCACTCCTCTTGTGATGAGTTTTGTATTTCAGTGAATACTGATCCCCATTCTGGCTAAGTACCTGACAACTGGTTATTGTCGTGTGAGGACAGTCTTACATCACCCTTTGTTTGGGATGGTATTCAGAGAGCTTTGAGTGTCGTTTAATGGGATATTGTTTTGTTTTTCTCAGACCCAGATAACAGTGAATGGGACCTCTGGCACTGCTGCCAGCCCAGTGAGTCACTTTCAAAGGCCCTTTTCCCCATCTTCAGCTTACTCTCCACCAGTTCCCCTCAATTCAAACATTGTTATCATGCAGCATGGCAGGATGATGGGTAAGGCTACCACATAATGTTTACCTTATACTTATTGATTTGTTTTGCAAGGATAGCAAACAATTATAGGGAGTTCACATAAATAAAGTCAGCATTATCTCTTCACAGTACAATATATTATTTGACACAGTGCATCTCCATAACAACATTCCTGGACTGGTTTTATTGCTGAGTTTTATTACTTTAGAGTAACATTCTGATGCATATGGGGGTGACCTCCTGAACTCATCCCACAAGCTTTCTTGAAGAATGAAAGAGTATCTTAAGACTGCCTGAATGTTAGAAACACAGACAGAAACCATAACTGAGGTTTATGGGGTGGAATGTGTCTCAGGTGGTAGAGCACATGCTTTGCATGTATAAGGTCCCAGGTTTAATCTCCAATTCAGGATCTCTGGTAGCACACCTGGGTGAGGCCTCTGCCGGGGATCCTGGAGGGTCTCAGGTAGCACGTCTGGGTGAGGCCTCTGCCGGGGATCCTGGAGGGTCTCAGGTAGCACGTCTGGGTGAGGCATCTGCCAGAGACCCCGAAGACCCAGATTTGAATACCTGCTGCTGTGTCAGCTTGTGACAATACTGGGCTAAGATGAACCATTGGTCTGACTCAGTTAGGCAGCTCCTTTTATCCAGGATCAGGGCCCTTAGGAGCACTATCATGGAGCTATAGGGAAATGTTAGGCCCCCAATCTGGGAAGACAGCGCTGAGACAGGGAATGAACAGACACACAGCAGACTACAAGGCTAAGGTGCTGTCAGACATACATAAAAGTATACTTACATGTTTGGGTGGTGGGAAGCGCATTCAAATGAGGTGTGGCTTTGGTAATGTCAGAAAGGTGCAGCACATGATTGAAGCTTTTCAGAATATTGACAAATGCACAGTACTGACCTGGAATTTGCAGCTCTGTACTTCACATTTGTCAGGGCGCCAAAAAGCTTCAATCATGCCCAGCGCGCCTTTCTGACGTTATCAAAGCTGCACCTAATTTGCATGTGTATCCCGCCACCCGAACTCTTAAGTACACTTTTATACATGTCTGAAAGCACCCAATGGAAGCCATGCCATGCCATGCCTACAGGGTTAACATTCCCTCAGGATCTAGTGATGGCTGAGCTCTGAGGCTGTAACCTAGATCATCATTGGGAACATCCCAAGTCCAGAGGCCAAAGGAGGAGGCAGGAACGAAGCCATGGGAACCCCAAGCAACTCAGACTCAGGAGCCGGGCCAAAAGAGATTAGGGAAGACAGAAACAGAGGAGAAGATGAGAGACTGTGCCCAAGGAGCCAAACATAAAGCAAGGAGCGAAGATGAAGAAGGGGAACAAGCAATAAACAAGAAGACTATGACTAAACAAGGCAATGAAGGAAACCAGACACATGGCAAGACAGGTAATGGCTATGGCTAAGGGAACAAGGAGGGGAACAAACAGTACACAGGCTATGGCAAACAAGGCACTGAGGGAAACCAAACGTATAGCAAGACAGGAACAGGGCTTTGGCTAGAAGGAAGGCAGGAACAGGGCTATGGCTAAGGGGACAAGAAAGGGAACAAACACTAAACAGTGATGGCAAGCAAGATCTGCTTCAAAACTATGACTGGGGGAGAGGAGAGAAATCAACACATCAAAAGGAACTAGGCTAAGGTCTAAAAATGAGGAATCGGGAGAACCCAAAGGGAAATAGGGTCTTTAACAGGGAGGCTGGGAACCATGGGGGAAGGGAAGTACAGTAAGAGAAGGAAGGGCTACTAAGCAGGGAAAAGGAAACACAAAGCATACATTTAAAATAAGAGAAAACATGATCTGAAGATGGAAAGGAGGAAATCCACGAGTGGGTCAGAACAGTAAAAGCAGCAAACAGCAACAGATGTTTCACCAAGTTCTTGTAGCGCCCAGAATGCCTTATATAAGGCTGGGAGCCAATCAGGAAGTTGGTGGGTGTGGCTACATACAGGAGAGAGAACAAACAATACAGGGGCAAAGATCCCACCCAAACAGACCAGGCAGTGGTGCAGGGGGGAAATCACCACCACCCCTCAGCCTGGAGGCCCTGGATTCAAAGCCAGGTCCTGACACAGACACTCCCCTCAGTTTGCTTGCACTCATTAAAGACATTATTAATTATTATTTATTATTTATTATAAGCATTTGTATAGCGCCAGCTGTGTACCTGGCGCTTTACAGAACAATAAGATAGACGCAGTCCCTGCCTACGGCTTACAATCTAATAGACATGGAGTGGGGAGACGAGAGGGGACATAGAGAGAGACGAGAAAAATAACATCCTAGCGATGCGAAGTCTGAGGTGCACGTGCTTGGCTTGGTTGCAGTTCGGCAGGAATCTGCAGCAAGGGCAGACAGTAAATATTGAAAGGAAGGTTCTAACAGGCATCGAGAAAGGCGGCGAGGAAGAGGTGTGTTTTGCCAAGATCTGGATGATCTACTCAACTTCTATCATCTTTAGTGGAATTCATCATTTCATAGGATGGGACCATGAGATTTTAAAAGCATAAAGACCTGTCAGACCATATTTTTAAAATAATTATTTCATATCTTAAGTATAAACCACACTTTACAAACATATAAAAGATTAAGTTTCATCTTCAAGGGGCAAACAACGTAAAATATCTTCTCCTTACAAAAAAAACGTAGAACACACCAAATTTTCCATGGCATGTACTGTGTTGTAAACAACACACTGTATGCACAATTATTGGTGTGCCATTTTCTCCACCATCACTTGAACAGTCACAGAAATTTTACGCATACAAAACATTGAAGTGTGCAAAGGGATGTGCTTTTATTATTACTATCATCTCCACCTGAGTGATACATGCAAAAATTGAGCACAAGAATAAGTTAATGCTGAAAATTTATATAATAAATGTTTCAGTGATTGTCCTTAACTGATCCTCAGATGCTGAAATCTCCAAAACAAGGGACAGACCTTGCATTCCTTTTGCACTCAAAAGTCCCATGGATGCATTGTGATCTATGCAGACTATAATATCAGATACCAAAACTATTTAAATTTAGCATCATGCACATTTGGCAAAAAGGCCAAGATATTTAGCTTCTTACCATATACGCGTATTACTCACTTCTTTGCTGCAGTGGTTCCCAAGCTTTTATTTTATTTTTATTTTTATTTAGTCAAATTTCTACCCCACCCCTCCTAAAACAGCTCAGGGTGGCTGTTTTTTAGCCTGGGTGTCCCCGGTTTGAGACTTGAATATAATTGTGACTTCAACGCCATAGTCCTGGCCAACACTTTGGAAATTTCTAATTCACACATTTTTAAACTTGACCAAACAAGAGCTTGTGTAAAATCTAAATTCTATACAATAAGCACGGCAGAAAAATCTTCACATTATACATAGAGACTGTCCGTCATATGGCTAATTCTGGTGCATTATATCACAACTCTCCCAGTTCAATATTAAAAATGTAACAATATATTTTGCCTTCAGTGAAAATTATAATCCCACTGGAAGTGCTGGAAAACTTAACTTTATGTTTAACCCCTGCCATCCCATAGTTGAAATGAGTGGGTTGTATATTACCTGCTACTACAAAGCATGTTTACAGTCATAACTGCCTACTGAAGTCTGCTGCTTGAATGATAATAGAATATTCCTGCTTCTATTTCTCCATACAAGGTTACATAAAGACATCTCATTTTATATCAATCGATAACCTTAGATTAAATCTTTCAAGCAGGAAACAGGAATCATATATTAATTTCAGCAAATAAAAATGGATAGGGAAAGACACTCAGAATTATTCTTACATCAACAGCAAGCTGGAATTTCCCCCAGTTTAACATAGGTGGCCAGCCAAAGGGGCAGAACTATTTATGTGCATATTGCCCAACGCTGCTATGAAACTATTTCAATATTATATTAATACAGCTTTGAGGAGCAGAGTTACCTTTATTCAAAGCTTCTATGTTGACCTGCTGATAGTATTCAAAAAGTTGATACCATTAATGGGAATTTTCTGGCCATTTCTTGCCAACATCACAAACAATTTATTAAAAACCTAATGGGACACTGGATGAAATGCACTGCAATCTATGTTCAATAGTGAATGTTCCTAATGTGATAGCACAGATGTTTAGATGGGAAGAATAGAGCTTAAATAACTCAGGAGCACTTGTTAATATTATGGATGGCAAAGGTGCAAGTTTAATCACAGAAATACAGCAGGGAAAAGTAGGGAGTCAGTTCTCAGCAGTTTCTCTGTTCGAGGTTTTTGCTTGTTTTCATGTGTTGTTCTTCCCTCCCCACCATAAAAATAGCTAATTTCATAAGGAAAAATCAAGCACGGTTAATTTGTTAAAGCCACATTCCTTTGAATGGAAATTATGATAGGACCCCATTAAGACAAGTGTAGTATTCTGATATACTGCATATGTAGATAGTTAGTGTCCATACACATTTTAACAGTGCTTTGAAAATGTACAGAGTGATACAAAAGCTTAGCGTGATTATTGTATTGTTAGACAATGTTCTGTCCCGTTATCTTTACAGAATCCACAGAGACATACTCACAGCATGCTCAGTCTGTTGGCAGCAGCAGCACCACTACCAGTACAATACCAATCTGTAGATCCTCAGAGGAAGAGAAGAAAGTCACAGTCATTAAAGCACCACATTATGCAGGGATTGGCCCGGTAGATGAATCTGGAATCCCAACCGCAATTAGAACGGTAGGAAGTGCCGAAGCTTGCATGTGTGTGAACTTGCACAATGAATTGATTGTTGGTAATGGGTTTTTCGCATTCTTTTAGTCTTATATAATGTGGAATGGAGTGTACGTAATCCAAGTGCTCATGAATATAATACTGTGTTGCGGGGAAAGGAGAAGTTGATGGAGTATAATTGGGCAACCTCATCTTTTTAGTTTTAATTATAAATTGTCACAACTGCAGTTTTCTTTGTTTTTATTATTTTCTCTACGCTCCAGTGTTATTTTATTTACTTTCTTCCATGTCTTTCTATGCCTACTGGGAGTTTGATTTTTTTTTTTTTTAATTAGTAAAGAAATTTTGTATTTTTTTCCATCTTCCTGAGTTTCTGAAGTGGAATGCATAGATTTTCTACAACAAACATTTGTTTAGCTCCTATGGCAAGCAGGGGCAGTACAGAAGCAGCATATATTTTGATGACATTTACATGAGCAGTTCAGCAAATCTTGCACTGTGATTAACCCAATTTTGATGACTTGTTACTGGTTACTGCTTGAGTGGGTTCAGGCTGTCATACTAAAGAGTTTTGTTTTTACTATGCTGAAGCATTCTTTCCACACTGCTGCCAGAACAGCCCCTTCTGGCTGGTCCCGACAGCAGCAGTAGCAGCTGCTTCAGCAGGATAGGAAGTTTGCTTGCTGGTCTTCCCAGCTGGAAAACTGGAAGCTGTGCTAGACGGAGAGTGAATGAGACGAGTGGGAGCCAGGATGAGAGCAGCAGAGCTCTTGCAGGTGAAATCTTTGTGAGGTGCAAGGATGTAACAGCTGTTGGATATATACTTTGCCTGCCAGCATCGACATATGGGGCTGTGTAATTGCCAAGAGCTGCTTCACTGGAATGAAAAACTAAGGGGGGGAAATGGAATTGATGGAGAAAAACAATAGGGAAGATTTCAGACTATGTGGTAAGACTGGGACATTTTTAGTGAGAATGCGGGGGGGAAAGCTCTAGCATTTCTTGCTTTCCTTTAGTTTGATTTTAATATATACAAGTCATACAAACCTTTTAAGAAATGAAACTTTTATTGAAACAATGCTACAGATTCCCATCCCATCTAATCACAGACGTCCCTAAATTTTATATAGGAAGTTGCTGTGTTGTTTTTGTTTATTTGAAGAATGACAAACAGTAGATTGATCACATAGGGTGGATATTAGTTATGTAAGGGTATAACTGAAATGGTGTTGGCAAGTGACCAGCAGTATACTTAACCACTGGACTGGATGGTCTGAATCTCTTCAGATTTTCTGTAAAACTCATGTGCCATTTGGATTTTGTTGTTGTTGTCCATTTTGGGGTGCTTTCACTGTTGATCTCTGTTTCTGCATCAAACTGTTCTGTAGCCTTGTAATACCAGTGTTATATAAATGCTTCTCTTGCCCAGATATGGGTATATAAGTAAGTGTGTGTGTGTGTCCGTGCACTGGTTTACACGTATGTCTCTCTGATTCCGGACACTTTTCCTCTAGGACTTAGCTGGAAATGAGGTTCAGTTCTCAAGGTGCTGGCCTGCGTGTATATTTTAAACAAACCATAGGTGATGTAGCATATCTCAGCATTAAAACACTGAAACTGATGTCGCTGTCAGCAAAAAAAGCCAAATATGCCACCCACTCGCATCCTCCAGAGATGCAGCCATCCAGGAATATGCAGACGTGCCACAAACGCAGTTTCAGGAAGCAAGGGAAGGTATTTTCTCAGTATCACAGGTCCATTGGCCACCCAGATATCTAGCTTACTCTGAAACTTCAGATTCTTTCTATTTGTAGGAATATGAATATTCCAAACCAGCTCATCTTTGCAGTAAAAAAGTTCCAAAATTTCCCATTCTTCACAGTGAAAGGGACAGCTGCCTGCAGAGTGCAGTAAACATGGGTTCCAGCATTGCAGAAAACATGCCTACTATACAGGAATACACTCAGGGTGAACTCACATGTAACTCTGCTAAACTCTGATGTCTGCAGGGCCCTGGAAGCTGTATAAGCAGCTCTGGATGATTCCCCTAATTGTTGTTGCATGTGAGTGAGACACTCTGGGTTCTGGCTCCGCTTTAAACTCGGATCTGACAAATAGATCAGATCTAAGCATCAGATCCGAGTTTAAAGCAGGGCTGGAAAATCAGAGTGCCTCACTCACATGTGACAATGATCTGGGGATCATCAGGAGATGATTCTACAGCTTCCGGGGCCCTGCGGACATTGGCTGCAATCCCAGGCGGGATCCGCGCAACACAATGCAATGCCTATGGAGATGCATGCAGTTTGCACGTAGCATACACACAGCATGTGAGGGGCATGGGATCACCTCCCTTGAGAGCTTAGCAGAGTAGAGTTACGTGTGAGTTCAGTCTAAAACTGAAGAAAGACAAACTTTAAAACAGTCATGTAGTGCAAGCCCCTTCATTTTCCCCTTTTCTTTCCCAGTCCTATGTTGTGACAACTCTCCACCTAGTCCAGGTAGCCTGGATAGCTGATACTGTGTCCTAAATCTATTCATGCCACTTCGTCTTACAAACTGCAAGAGGCCACCGCAAGGCTTCCTCTCTGCTAAAGGATTGATCAGTGCTATTAACACAGCAATAAAATCCCTGTTGTACCAGGGAGCACAGGAGTAAATCAAGTCTCAAACTCAAATACTTACATCTTAGTGTACTGTACTACTAAAAACTACCTGTCTAGCCCCACTAGACATTTTGAAGTTCTAGGCATAAGTATTGGACTTTAGATCAAAGGGATCAACGTGTTTTTTTGGTTCTCTCAAAAAAGCTCTCAGTCCAATGGGCAAATCTAATTTTTATTCAGTTTTCAGTTGAACTCTCCAGATAATTGGCAAACAAATTGCCGGGGCACTTTAGGGGTTGAAATCTTTACATAGTAGAAAGACAATGGTGTTACAAACAAGAGATGCATTCATGTATGTACTCACAGCTAAGTAAGCCTTAGCTATGTTGTTGGGGGCCTTTTGATTAAACTTTCTGTCAAATTCCAGCATTTGGGAATAAGAATTTACAAACACAAAATGTATAATGTTCCATTTTGTCAATGTATATTCATTGACAAATATTTGCATATAGCTGTTTCCCCTAATAAGATAGTGAATATTATAACTACTAGATTCAAATATTACTCCCAAAGATCTTACCAAGAAACAATACATTTGCAAAGATACAGAATAGCTGTTGTTTTTTAAAATACATTACCCAAAATAATTACTTCATGTTAACTATCAGATTATTCTGAATAATAGAAATCGTTTGTGAGACTAGCAAAATCCAGTCCAACCAGATTTCTTTGCCATAAGTGCTGATGTAACATTCTAGCAGATTTGTTTTTTTTACTGTGGGTTTTACCGACTGAAAATTGGGAAACCTCTTAGCACAAAGCAGCGTTTGATTATGGCTTGTTTCAGACATGAAAAAGAACGTATGGTGAAGGAAAACACAAAACTAAATAACCCTCCCCCATTGAGAATAATAAATGCCTCCTTTAAATCTGCCCTTTCTGATGAATTTTTACAACGTTGCCTATGTTGCCTCTCAAGTATCACTTGCTTATCTTTCTTTTGCCCTCTTGCTACCATTTGACTGATTATGCATTCAAATACAATAATCATGTGTCACCATTTAATTGTAATAAAGGAATTAGTTATGGCAGCTGGACTGATCTAATACCTGTGAAAATTGTTAATCCCCAGGATAATTATTGGTTTTCTGATCTAATTAATGAAAATTAAGGAAATCTGTATGTTTAAAAAAGTTATTTATCCCCCCCTCCTCAATACATTTATCATAGAACAAGACATAAGGCCAGATCATGCCCACCCCACAAATTCAGCTATAGGAGTGATGGAAGGAAGAGGAATGTGTCATAAGGAGTAGACTGAAACTGAAAGTATGGTAGCCCCAGGAAAGCCTCTGTCTCTACACAACCTCTGCCTGTTTGTCTTCCCATGCAAGGGCATGGCTAGGTGGGAATAGACCTGGTGCAGAAGGCGGCAGTCTCCTCTCCCCCTCCAACTGCAGCAGATACAGCTGAACAAGGGAGCGTAGATCCTCTAGGCTTGTGGGCCCTGGGTACAGCTGCACTGCCTGTCCTGGAGCACAAGGATGGTCAATAGGCCTGTGGAGTTATATGCAACATCATCCCTCTGGCAAACTCTGAGGAAATACTTTTCACGATTTAACAGCATAACCTTTTAATTAAGTTCCATAATGTCTCCTCTGTCTCTTTAAACTTGGGTGAAGGATTCTTTTGGGCCCAATCCAGACAGACAGATGTTGACAGCACAGGTGCAGAAAGTGTTGTGTTTCTTGGGAGATGATATAACTCAAGTAGTATCATGGACAGTTGAAACCTTTATATGAATACCTCATGATCTGCTCCCAGTTATCTCTTTTGATGATAGAAAAACAAGGGAATATTCAAGAAAATGTAAAGCCAATAAATTTAAAATTAATACAAAGAAATAATCTATTTACATAGTGCATAAGTAATCTATGAGACCCACCCAGCATCACTGAAGTTCTTAGTATTGAAAAAAAAAACAGAATTGTATTATAATTACATGCTTGGCTGCCACTACAGTTGTAGGGCTGACGACAGATTTTCATATCATTTTTAAACGGATACAAAAATAACCTATTTAAACAATGCATAGTTAATCGATGGGACTCACCCAACATCACTGAACTCAAGATCTTAATAGTGCTGAAAAAATGATTAAAAAAAATATTCTACTTAGCTGCCATTATCGTGGGGGCTGATGACAGATTTCCATATAAGTGTTTAGCAGCTTTCTAAAGGCATTGAGAAATGGGAAACTGTGCTTTAAGCTGTGAGAGAAGCTTGAATTTTCTAACTGATTTGTTTGAGTAGCTCACCACTTGTTTTACATTTAATCCTTGAAAAGGCAGAATTGGCCCCTTTCCCACTATTTTGTGACTAAAAAATCATAACCAGCTACTTGCAGGCAAGTTTTGAAGCATACGCTAACCAAACTTCGGAAATAAAAAATGGTACTTTGAGCAACATCTCCATAAGGAAATGACATCTTAAATCTGATTATTGTTGAAGTGTAACATTGGTATGAAGAGTTCATACCCAGTTATGGATTAGGCATCTGGACCAACTGTGTTCCAGATGGTGCCAGCCAGATACTTGGTGCAGCATCAGCCTAGGATTGGGGGCTGGGGGGCAGAGTGGTTGTGATCTGGAACGACACCTTAACCTTTCGGAGGTATCTGGTGCCTGCCTTGTCCAATATGGAATGTGTCCACCTCATTTTGGATTTGGCAGGGGATAGATTGGGGATCCTGTTGGTGTTCTGACCACCCCGCTGCACAGCTGACTCTCTGGCCCTTTTTACACGGGCAGCACCCATGTATGAACACCCAAGGTGTTCATGCGTGGATGCCACCTGTGTAAATCTCAGGGTGGGTAGATGGGTGGGGTGTGCGTGCGTGCTCCTGCACACACACATGTGCACCCACCTCCACCCATCCCCCCCACAGAGCAGAGCAACCAGCAAAAATGGCGGTTGCTCCGTGCGTGTTGATGGGTAGAGGTGAGTGTAGATGAGTGTGCCCATCTGCACCTTCCCCCTATGCACCGTGGCGCACACCGACCCCCCTGCACTGCGGGCCATGTAAAAAGGGCATCTGACTGCTCAAGCTGAATCGTTCTCAGAGGTGGTGTTGGGATCACCCAGACTTTTTCTCTTGGGTGATATAATCGATTTTATTGGTTTCCAGAACTCACTGGGGAATTTACCTACTGACCTTGATGGCTTCTCGGTCGATGACCAGGTCACTTTATCGAATGACATCTTGACCATGGCCATCAACACTTCCACTCCCATTGCTACATAAGCACAAATTCATACCATACACAGAGGACCTGAGGTTGTTGAAGCGGGAGGACAGGCGGCTAGAGCGCACGTGGTGCTCGACTCGCGTTGAAGCTGACCAATTGTGGCATAGATCGTTTTTGAAGAACTTATTTGTGGCTGTGTGGTGGCAAATAAGACTTTCTTTTCCACTATCATAGCGCCTGCAAACTCTCATCTGGTGGAGCTGTTCCAAGTGGTGAGGGGCCTGGTTAATCCAGCCTGTCTCTGCCAGGAATCAGAATCATCTATTCCCTGCTGTGACATTTTTATTAATTACTTTGACACAGTTCATCATGAGGTGTTGTTGACACAACTTCAGGACCTGGAGGGGGTGCACAGGACTGCTCTTAGGTGGTTCCGTTCATTCCTGTTGGGGAGGTCTCACTGGGTGACGATGGGTGATTGCTCATCTTCCCCTCGTGACCTCCCCTGTGGGGTCTCACAGGGTTCCATTTTATCTCCCCTCTTGTTCAATGTATACATGAGGCTTCTGGGTGAAATCATTGAGGTTTGCTGTAAGGTGTTATCAGTATGCTGACGACACCCAACTTTACCTCTCTTTTTCATCCGACCCAGGTCCTGAAGTCTTGGTGCCTAGCTGGACTTGGGGACTGGATGAGTGTGAACCAATTGAGGCTGAATCCTGGCAAGACTGAGGTGATGATGGTGGGCCAGCCCTGTGACTTGGAGGGGTTTGGGACGCCTGTTATTGATGGGGTCTGGCCCCCTCTGGTCACTCAGCTTTGCAGCTTTGGAGTGCTTCAGGATCCTATGCTGCGCCTGGACTATCAGGTCGTAACTGTGGCCAGGAGCTCTTTTCACCAACTTCATCTGGTGAGGAGACTGCGGCCTTTTCTTTTCAATTCAGACCTTGCCACTATCATCCGTGCTTTCATCACTTCAAGGCTAGACTACTGCAACGCACTGTACGTGGGGCTGCCCTTGATGACTGTTTGGAAGCTACAGCTGGTGCAGAGCACGGTAGCCCAGCTCCTTTTGGGGACGGGTCACCCAGAGGACATTACACCAGTGCTCCAGAGTCTGCACTGGCCTGGCTACCTATAACTTTTCAGGCACAATTCAAGGTGCTGGTTTTGACCTTTAAAGCCCTAAAGGGGTGAGTGGGGTGGGTTAAATGGGGTTAGGGGAATGGTTTTACTGCCGATAGGGTGAATTTATGTGATTAGCTATGACCATTGGTCCTACCTGATCAATAAATAAATCAAATCAAAATAATAAATATGTGATTGATATTTATATGTTTTACATCTTTATATTTTTGTATAATTATCTGGATATTTTATAGTGTATTGTATATTGTTTTATACTGATGTAAGCCGCCCCAAGTCATCATTGGCTAGAACATGTGGGGAACAAGTTTAAGGAAATAATAAAATAATAATAAACGGCCTGGTTCCCACATATATGAAAGGTTGCCTGTCCTACCATGCTCTGTTGCGACCCCTACTGTCGGCCAGGAGCACCCTCCTCCTGGTTCCACCTATTACACTTGTCCATGGGATGAGGATGTACAGGAAGGTGTTCTCAGTCACTGCCCCAGTTCTATGGAACTCCCATCCCCCTGAGGTTTGCTTGAGCCCGAGTCTGAGCATCTACCGGAAGCAGTGTAAAATAATTCTGGTTGGTAGGGCATTTGGTAGGAAGCGATAGGGATTGGGGTTGGTTGGGAGGTTATGGGTTAGGGTGATGGGTAAGAGTATTTTTTCAGAGGAGAGGGTTTAAGGGGTAGGGTTCCTGGGGAGGGAATTGGTTTTTTTTATATGTTTGGGGGTTTTAAATAGTTTGTAAGCTGCCCTGAGCCATTTGGGAAGGGTAGCAATGCATATAAGGTTAAATATAAGTGCCACCTGGTTGGGACTTTATGCGGGGGTTTGGGGGACGTGCCCTGCCTATTGTCAGCTGGGGCAGGAGTTTGGTGTCTCCCCTCCCTGGCAGGGGGCGGGGCTGGAGGAGCCCGGCTTCCGGGTCGCTCCCTCAAGGGCAGGCTATGAGAAGATCAAGCGTCTCCACCCCGGCTGTGGTCCCAGCGCGTATGGAAGAGGCGGCTAGAGGCAGCAGCAGTGGCAGTAACAGGAGGGTTGGTGATTCCGGGGACGGTGGCAGCGGACCCCAGGGATGTATACTGACTATGGGGCAGGCAATGGTGCTGGACTTGGGGGCAGATTGTGCTCAATACCCCCCCTTGGACACTTTGTGTGGGGGTGCTGGGTACACTGCTTCCACACGGAGGGATTCGGCCAGGGACGGGCTTCATTCATCCCCTCCTCCTGTGGACTTTGCTGCTGGGTTTTTTTGTGAGCACCCCACCCCTCCCTTTGAAGTTGTTGGTTGGGGGTTCTTGGTGCCGCTTGGTTGGGACCTTATGTGGGGGGTTGGGGGACGTGCCCTGCCTATTGTCAGCTGGGGCAGGAGTTTGGTGTCTCCCCTCCCTGGCAGGGGGTGGGGCTAGAGGAGCCCGGCTTCCGGGTCGCTCCCTCAACGTCAGGGAGCAGCCGGCGGCCGTGCTAACGGCCATGCCAGGGGCCCATGCTGAAGGGGCTTTGGAAGTGCCCCTTCGGCTGGGGTCGAGGGATGGGGTTAATGGAACTAGTGTTTGGGTAGAGGAGGAGGGTTATATGTATACTGTTTACGAATGGACTTTCCCTCCTGGTGAGAGCAGGGGGTTGAGGAAGGGCCTCCCCTGGTGGCAGCAGAGTGGGGAGTGAAAGTAGGTTGACCTGGGCCCCTGGTATTGCCTCTGTGTAGATATGAGGGGTCTGGGTGTTTAAATGGAGAATAGATTTGTTTGCTTGTTAGGATTGTTAAATTTGACGGGTTTTTTTATGTTAATTATATAATGATGTTATGATGATTTCATGTATTGTATTTTCTTTGTGTATTTGTAAGCCGCCTTGTGTCATCTTGGGATGAGAGAGTTGCGGGGTATAAATTAAAAGTGAAATGAAATGAGAAAGTTAAAAAAAATCAATCAATCAATCAACCAAACAAACAATTAAATAAATAAATAAATAAATTAAATTAAATTAAATTATTGTGGTGGCCTTTGGTACACTGTGAATGTGTCGCCAGAAATGCTCTTGAGAACTGCTGTTTAGATACAAAATAGTGAATCATTGAAAGCAGATGAGAAAATTAGGGAGACTTGCACCAGTGTTGTTGGACAACAAGTGGACATTTTGTTTCACGTCTGTTCTTATCGGCGTACATGACTGCGATTAACCCTTTTGTTAAACAAAATTTGTCTTTCATATAGGTGGTGAACGCTACATGGGCTAACTATTTATTTTGTAACATACAGTATTTTCAATCACTAACTTCCTGGGGGTAGGCAGCCATTTTGCCTGTAGGCTGGCTTTCCATAATTATCTATTATCAGGTTTCCTGCTTTTTCCTCTAAATCATTTGATACTAGCTGCTGTCAGAGGTACAGTACTAAAAAGATGGGCCACTGGAACTGCAATTTTTTGTACCTCGTTGTTTTCTTTCTATCCAAGATCAGACTTCAAGGTCTCTAAAAGATACTCAGAGTTGAGTACTGTGTCGTAAGTCTATTGGGAACTAAAAAAATAGGTGATTGAGAAGGTGTGGGAGGAGTCCATTTAAGGCTAAACAAAACAGACAGAAGTCATTCCTATTGCATCTCTATTAATTCCCACCCCCCATCCTATTATGTCACTATTGATCTTTTTCTTCTTATTGCTAATTCTTTTGAACTTTATTTATTTAGACAGTTGACAGGCCAAAGGATTGGTATAAAACGATGTTCAAGCAAATCCACATGGTTCACAAGCCTGGTATGTACATTTTTTTCTGTGCTACGTCAATCTGCATGGCATTTAGGAGTACATTTCCCCAACATTTTGGTAGATTGGTATCTACTAATATAAGGCTTTGGGGCAAAGTGCACAAGGTACTACATACCCAAAGGGGATTTTTTTTTTTTTCAAGCTAGACTTTCTGTTGTGAAAAGCTACTGTCATTTCTTGATGGACTTATCTTTAGCATTAATAGAAAATGAAGGTGAAAATTTAACTATAACAATGGCAAAATTATGCGCAGCAACAAAATTTGCCTACCCACTGGAATTGCTATGGTACAGTTTTCACTGCATCTGTCCTACCTATGCTACCTTTCTACTACAGAGCTTATGTGTGCTACCACAATGGATGCTTTTAGAGGCACAGCAGCCCTGGTTCTGCCTGCACCAGCCTGTTTCACCTCCGGGCTGGCCCGTCCATCTAAAGGTGCCCCAACGAAATGTGCAACGGGAGCAGGCAGGGCAGCCTGCCAGTAGCACCTTGGAACATGCCAGAGCACTGCCAGTAGAGTGGGCTGGCCAAACCCAGGCACCAGCCTGAAGCAAAGCTGCTGTCCGTCTGCTCGATGGACCCATGCTGCAGCTCCACTTTTGGCTGGCTGTTGCCACGTGCAACATTATAGAAGTGCAGGTGCCAGCTTCGAGAGTAGGGTGATCATCTGCAACTCTATGGTGCACGAGGGAAGGCACTGCGGGCCGGGGAACCTGCCGGGTCTGTCTAATGTGGACCCAGGCAGGGGTGTAAGCAGGTGGATGCGGGGGTGCACCCCCTGAAGCACTCGGGAGCAGGCTGTCTCCACGTTTATTTAAAAGCACACAATGAAGCCAACTACTGAATACTGGCACTTTCAGCAATAGATTCTCTGTAAAAACTTCAATCCCTTTTTCTGTGATCTCCTATTATTTTTTGTTATTCCTTGTTGAAGCGGCGCATCTACAACATTGTTAGTAGTATTTTCTCTTTTACACTACCTTTCATTCAAAGATATCCAGGCACTTAACAATCAATCATTATCCCTCACTACAGCTCAGTGAAGGAGGCTAGAGATGAAGAGTGAAGCCATGTAGGGTAAAAACAGATGTGATGGCAGTGTATCACTGTCACGACCCTGCCCGGGGTGGAAATCCAGGTAGACATGGCACCGACCATATGTGCCCGCAGACAGGGTGCCACCCAATGCCCTTGCTGCTCCCAGCGCCCCGCCCCCTGCCATGAAGGCCAATGACAGTCAGCCATGGTAGGCTGCGATCCAGACCTGGTCATGGCGGGCCACAACAGATGTGCTAGCCTGCTTTGGCCTGGTTGGGCCAGCCTTAGCCTGGACTTGAAGTGACTTCAGGGGTTTCCCAAGGTCAGAGCCCAGTCTAGCTGCTGACACATCGCAGGGCAATCCTGGGACAACATCTGGCGGTGCAAAAAAAGACATGCTGGTGGCCTGCAGGCTAAAGCGGTCCACAGCAGACCTAAGTTGGCCACCTTTTTTTTTTTTTACCCATAGATTTAGTTCACCATGATTACATCGCTAGTCAGCATCCGGCTCAGGAACAGAAGAACACAGAAGTTCCATCGCCCCTCCGTTAGCTATTTGACAGGGGGTATTAACAAGCCACACACTACTCACTCAGGAATGAGTGGATAGTGCGCTATTTGTTTGGGTGTTTGCTTTGGCTAGTGCAGAACATTCCTGTGGTGATTCTGTACTGGTCACCCATGGCAGAGTCTCCAGCTATGTGGAGCCCGCCGTTGGGTGCTGCACCATGTTCCCCCCTTCCATATAGCTGTTTGTGCCATCTGTTAGCTGCGCTGAAGAGAGGAACTTGGGGGATTGGAAGCTGTGGCAGAGCAAAGACCCATGGACCAGATCCTCTCCCCACCAGAGTTACTGCTGCTGTAGGGGAGTAGTGGGGGAGTCCCTGGTACCCCCAGCAAAAGCAGAGCTTCCTGCTGGTTGTCTGTGCTCTGGAGAGAGCGCAGGCGGCAGCAAGGATGCCTGTCTGTGCCAAGGATTGAAATCTTCTGTACTGACAGGCATTGTCCCCCCTCACTCTCTCCAAGTGCTGTATCACAAACGGAAAGAATGGGGGGTATTCCCTGCTCCCAGCTGCTCAATGGAACTTCCCAGTTCCCAAACTAGGAAAGGTGAGAGCACCCCCTCTCTTGCTGCTTGTGCTAGCTCTGCAGGGATCTGAGGGGATCTCAGCAGCAATCGCACAGGCAGAAGAGGGAGTGCTCGCTCTCTCTCTCTCTCTCTCTCTCAAAGGGGGAAGGGTGTACCTCTTTCCTTGCCCAGCTGCTTTCTCTTGCCTTTCCCTGCTGCTTTGAGGGCTTGAGCAGCTGGGAGAGGAGGGAGCACCCTGGGTTGCGGCTATGGCACCAAGCAGTTCACTCCATGCTACCGTTTCCAACCCATCTTCCCCCTGCTCCCTTCCCAGCTTCATCAGTGACCACTGTTCACCCACCAGCTGGGTTGTTTATTAGATTACCCTTCCCCAGGATTTCTTGTGTGTCCGCACACAACCCCTCAGTGTAGGTAACATGCCATCTGTTCCCACCCAACATTGCTAGATAGAAGAGGCTGCTTGCTTTTCATAGGTTGGACATAGCCTTAATGATTACTGAGTAGGACAGTACTGAACACAGAAAGAGAATCTAGGATGGAGGAATAAAACAAGAGAACTGGCATAACTTGCAATCTGAGCAGCATGGCAGCTAGATGCCAACCAAAATGGAGTGACAAAAAAAGCCCAAGATAAGTGTCTACGGGAAAGAGAAACTCCACAAAACATGTAATTGAGGGTGAGAGTTGATTGCCTACTAATCTTTTGTTTGTATTTGCAAAGACAAAGCTGCCTTGCTGTGATATACTGACAGGTAGTAACCTTTGTATTTGTACCGTACTGTAACATTTATATTTCTTTTTATAGATGACGACACAGACATGTATAACACTGCATATGCATATAATACTGGTAGGAGTTATTCCCTCCCTTCAAATGAGTCTTTTGTTAGTGTCAGCAAGCAGCAATAGTAGTTAAACACTTAGGCGTGCTCTTACTGTGCTTGTCTAATCACAATTCTTTCATTGTTCTGTTTGATCTCTGTAGTGTTTTCATGTCTTTATTCACCCAAGTGGCAAAGCTTCTATTTGTTTTATTTATCACCACAGAAACAATCAGGAATTTACTGCAGTTGTGGTTCTTTTAATGCGAATGGGATAGAGCATGACACTGTAATCTTTGGTTAAAATACACTTATACTCACTAATGACTTGACTCATGAATTTCAAACCAGAGTGATATGCTACATGAAAGTATAAACTTTAATTATGTACACACACACAGGGGATGCTAAGTCTACTACTATATTGTATATGAGTATATCCTAGTCTTAAAATACACATTGAATGCCCAAGCAAGTTGCTTCTGTTTTGTATTGTTAATATTTCCTACTAGGACTAACAATATATATCACTGAAAACCTCATTTTATTCCTGTGATTTAGCTAAATTTTTAAGCTTTCAGGACATTAGGAGTAATCACACATAGGATATGTGACTACGGGTAAGGTCACACAAGACAGGGCCAGCCAAATCCCCTACCCACTCTGGGAAGGGCCACCCCAGCTGCCACACTTTGGGCTGGCAGGGAGGGCAGTCCTAATGAGCAACACCCCCACAGGGAATCTGGGCAGGACCTCCATGGCACAGGTCAGCCAAGGAGCCATCCACATGGGGCAGGACTCAAGGACTTCTGTTGTGCAGCAGGATCCGGGCCCCCTGACACAAAACAGCTAATGAAGGGGCCCGAGGAGCACCTCACACTGGCTGCCAAACAGCTGATCCTGCTCATCTGGGCCTGATCCTCAGACCTTGCCTTGCACGGCTGCACAGGCTGACCAGACTGGAGATTATTAATTTATTATTAATTATTATTATTATTATTAATAAGCATTTATATAGTGCAAGCAGTAGACCTGGTGCTTTACAATTGTTTTTGTGGTGTTTTTTTCTAATTAGAGAAAGGTCCCTGCCCAGTGGGCTTACAATTTTAGACGGAAAAAGCTGAGGGACAAAGAGAAACGCACACACATTTATTACAGATGGGGAACTAAGGCTGAGAGGTAGTGACTTGCCCACGGCCACCCAGTGAGTTCATGGCTAGGACCAGATTTGAACCCTGGCTTCCCAAGTCCAAGTCCAGCACCTTATCCACTACACCACACTGGCCCTGTGACCCCCACATTAGCCCAGGTGAGGCAACAGTAGCCCGCAATGTGTCACCAGCCTTCTCCAGCCAACACATTGTGTAGCAGCCAGGCGCCCGCCCCGAGGCAGAAGTAGGAAAACATCTGGCAGCTGCTGGGCTGACGGTCAGCTGTATTGTGGGCTAATGTGGGGTACGGTCACCCAGTGTGGGTTAACGTCTTGTGTGACCTTATCCTAAATCAAAGTCTCTTTAGTTTGGATGTTATATCATCCAAATGTATATATATAAAATGTTATGCAAAACTAATTTTAGAACATTCTTTAATTTCAGTTTTCATATTACATTAAGTGCGCCTCCTATTTTGTGTGTTTTCAAGAGCACATGTGTACGTAACAGGACGTGATTGTATAATTGTCCATGGCGCTAATTATCTAGCGTTGCTGTTACATACTAACCGAAAATACACCATCTGTAAAAACTAACAATGGCATGTCTATATGTATTTCCTTTCTAGCATACGGTAACAATTGAGAGTCAGGACAATTCTGGGGCATCAGTAAGTGGTTGTGGATAATAGTTTCAGCCTGCACCTCAAGCCATTTTCGTCTCCCAGATAGTTTTTAATTTTCATGACATGTCCTGCACCTCACTGCTGTGTCTACAAGTATACACTGTGAGGAATGCTTGTATATGTATTTATGTATACATAAAATACACACAGTGCACATCAAATTTCATAAACGTATTTACACAAATTTGTCACACAGCTCTGTTAAATGAATGAGTGTTTTTGTGGGCTGCATTTATCTTATTTAAATATAATGCACAGGATTTCTTCTGTTTGTTTTTTTTAACAGGTAGTTACAGCCCATCTCGTCCTGCTCAACCACACCCTGCTGCAAAGACACATACGTACAGACCACTGTCTAAAAGTGCTTCTGACAATGGCACTGATGCCTTTAAGGTTTCATCCCCCATCCCTCCTCCACATGTACCACCTCCAGTACCACCACATCGTCCACGAGAAAGAATTACACCAGAAAAGTAGGCAGTTGTTTTGGTTTTCTTTTTTAAAAGGCCATTATTAAGAAAATGCTGCACATTATTAATCACTTAAAAGTAGAGAATCTAGAAGTAGTGTGAGAGCAAGACTTGATTACATTGGGGCATTCAAAGCTAAATAGAAGTAGTGATTGTGTGAAGTGTGGGCAACATATTGAAAGATGCTTTGGGAGTTTACACACAGGAAGAGAGGCAGCCGGAAAGTGTGGTGAATCATTGGGTTGGCCATGCTGTTGCCACTCCAGTGGGCAGCTGCAGGAGCCCTTCAAATGGGCAGATGCAAGCATGGGTCCCTGCTCTGGTTCAGCCCATCAAAGGGCAGAACCCCGGGACTCCAGGCCTACAGCAACAAGATCAGGATCAGGCCCCTTGAGGAAGCTGCCATCGCTGCCAGTCATCTGTTGGAGCAGTGTGTGTGTGTGTGTGTGCGTGCATGCATCCCCGGACCAGGGCACACACACACACACACACTCACCCTGCCACTACAACAGATGACTGGTGGCAGTGGTTTCCTCCAGGGTGTCGATCCTTGCCAGCACCATGCCCCTGTCCTCTATGCGGACAGTGCTGCCGGGGGTCCTTTCACACGGGAGGTGGATCCATGGCAGCCCGTTGCCCTGGTTTGGACTGGGTTACCCCGCAAGGCATGATCCTCGATAATGCAGGTGATGCCACGAGTGGCAGCCCCTGTCCAACAGGGGGGAAACATCTGGCGGACAGTATTCAGACAGGTAGTGAGGCTGGGGCAAAGGGATGGTGAAAGTGGGGCACTGTTTCGTGTAATAACACCCTTTTCTGGCATTTGTAGTTAACGAATCCGCAAAATTACATTCCAGTAAAACTCTACTATATGCAATAAACATCCACTCTTCTTCATAGGATCATCTTGTCTTCTGTATTTCATAGCAGTCTACGGTTGTGGTGACTGTCTCCTACAATAGCTTTGTATTGGTGCATAAAAGCAATGTCAGAATGGGAAAGCCCTTTCGTGAAGCCTGTAAAAGGAGAAAGGCAGGATCTGAGTAGTTTGCAGTGAAGTTTAAAGCAAAACCATTGCAGAGTATGGTAACTGCTGAAAACCAGAAACCCAAGCAAGGTTTAGTTTAGTTTCTTGTTTAAGATATTTATCATACAAGATAATATACAGCCTCTGTGAGCTTCATCAGTACTTTTAGCTCTTTCCAGAAGAGGGTGCATTGCTTGAGCTTGCCTATTGTTGCAACAGATTGATTTGCCAAGGTTAGGATGTGGCCGATTATGCCTACAGAGGGACATACCAGTCAGAAATGAAAATCTGCTAATCTCGACCCAATTTTTGGTGCTGGGTTAGTCTCAACACAAGATAAGATAGAGCAGGTTACTGTAAAATATCTCGTAATAGTTAGGTAGTCTCATTACAGTTCCTTTTCTGCCAATAAGTCAGGTAGGTTTCTTCTCAATATTAATCTCCTCTCTGATACAACTGGCAGAAGAAATCCAAGATCTAAAAATCCTAAAGGCTTTTGGCATGCCATCTGCTCTTGACAGCCATCGAGTCCAGTGCACCATCTCAGCAGGAAAGCAGTGACCTTTCCATGGCATTGGGAGGGATTTTTTCCCAACTGACTGAAAAATAAGAGTATGTAAAACCTCAGTTAAGAAAGTTTAGGTTCCACATGATTTACATCTACAGTGCTGAGAGGAAGCATGCTTCACTTTAGCTTTTTGACCAATAAATCACTGAGGGATTAAAAGCTAAAACTGTAAATGAAGCAAATGAGTATGATTCTAAACTTTCATGACATCTTTTTGTCCACAAAATCACTCATTTGAAATTATTTTGAATAAAATACAACTTGTTTTCAAACCTCCACTTTTCTTATTCATTTTTGAGATGCATCATTTGTTTTCTGCACTGGAATCACAATTCCTTCCCAGTTAACATGTTCAGTAAATGACCGAGATGGTTTTACATCACCTGAAATGTATAATGCCTGAATTTGAACACTTGTTTCTTTTTAAAGGAAATACAGACATACCTATGATATGCACTTTGGGCAAATACTACTCTGATTTTATTTTAAAAAAAACATGATATGTGCAATGCTGCATGTCAGTGCATATTGTGCAATGCCACACTGTATGATGCAGCCTGGAATGGCATAGCTTACTAGTGTGTGTTAGAGCTTATTGTAAACACAGGAAGCATTACCAGTGACTTCCCATGTGAGTTACTAGAGTGTCATTGGTCAGATTTCTAATTAAAAGGGCATGCAAGCTGCAATCAACGTAAGTGCAGTATGGCTAGTGGCTGGAAAAACAGAACTGAAATGAAATTTCTTGCCATTATAACTACTATCTGGCAACTACACGTAGTCCGTATAGTCATATAGGCACTCAGATATTCTAGGGAAGATGCAGTATAAAAGGTAAAAACAAAACACAACTTAAATTATGTTTTAAACCATTTGTATAACACCACCAAAGCACTCAGCACCTGAGTCACACAAAGTCCATACCATAAAAGGTTTATATTTCGATATTAATAGAAATGATAATTTATCTGCAGCTTTGTATCTGTGTACAAAAAAAGTACATACATAAATCTGCAGAATTTCCTTTAAATGTTTGCTCCTGCAATTGTCAAGTATGAACAGGGACCCGTGTTCATGGAAATTTCCCCATTACCAATTTTGCTACCAATAGGGAAAATGCAGTGACATGGGTCTCTCAGTATGAAGAAGCTTGATAACTATCTAATCCAGTGATTTGCAACCTTTTTTCATTTGTGGATCCCTAAAAAGTTTTGAATAGAGGCACAAACCCCTTTGGGGGTCTTGACAGGCGGTGTGCTGCTGGGGAAGCGGCCTTTGCAACTGAAAAATGCCGGCCAAGGGTACTGGGGAGTCCAGGCTCAGTAGTGCTCTTGACTGGGGCTTGTCACTTTCAAAGGCCAGTTGGGCACTTCCCCCCTCCCCCTGTCATAGACTTGTGCAAGTCTACACCCCCAGCGCCTATCAGCTGATAAGCAATGTGTGAGGGAAGTGGTCTTTGTAACTAGCAAGCGCCGTGTTCATATTCCTCTTCTTTCGTGGACCCCTTAGACATTGTCTGCAGACCTCCAGGGATCCATGGATCAATGGACCAATGATCTAATCCATTCATCATACAATTATGATAAATTTGCCTATGGCAACAGCATCTAGCACTTGCCCGCATAACCAAGTTGTTTCAAGATTTACTTGATTTGTATTTAAGTATGATAGAACATTTGTTCCACAGTAAATCTATAATTTTTCTATAAAAGATTTTATGCACTTGAAATGTATATTTAAATTTTAAGTTGACAAAAACGTGAACACGGGCCAACAAAATACTATTAATCAGAGGAAGAGAATAGAAATGTTTCCTACCATAAGCTGTTGGCTCCATATTGTACTGAATGCACCGCCAGCATCTTACCACTGTCCTGGCATAAGCATGCTTTGATAACACAGCCCCAGTAGCCAGCGGCAGCTCCACAATTTTTATTATTAGTAGTCAAGTAAGAAATAAGCAAGAATTTGAGGCTAGTGGGGACACAGTTATAAAATACAAGCCGTGAAAAGGGCTGGTTCAAAACAGCTATTCGGTTTTCACATAAATTTCCATGAACATGGAATAGCTGGGCTTTTAAAATCAGAATTCCAACTGCACATGCACAAAATTGCTGCCGTCGTCCTTATTAAAAATGGTGATGTCATCAGGGCAGAAGCCGTTTTGCACATGCATAGTTTTAAATGTTAAAAATTTATTTAACATTTCATAATTCCAATCAGAATCAGACAAAATATTAATTGTTCCAGTTTTCAATCAGAACGGGCAAACCGGCCTGTTCTGATCAAAAATCGGAACAATCTGAGTTCACCTCTGAAATCCTGTCTCTATTAAAGACAATGACAAAATTCCTATTAACTTCTGTGAAGCTAAGATTTTGTGCAAGGAGTGATACAAAGTTGCTAAGACCTTTAGGGGTGTGCATGTCATTTTCGTTATTACAATAACGATAACAAAAATTGTCATTTTATCATTATTGCAATAGAGAAAATGACAAATAATAACAAAAATAGAAACAAAAATTACTTTTTGCTTTTGAAATAAAGGGAAAACACTGAAAGACGTATTTCTGACTATACGCTTTGTTTCTTATTCAATTCTTATGAAACTTGGGGAGTGTGTACCCCCAATGGAGAGTATTTTGTGTAACAATGTTTGAAATTTTTAGATAAAGGGAACCGATTTTAGAAGCACTTGAATGTTGTGATTTTAAGAAAAGCTCCATATACATTCATGGCTACAGCTCCTTTATTTTCCATCCAATTTGCATGAAACCTGTAAATATTATGTCCCTCCATAAGCTTAACACTCCTGCCAATTTTCAGAAAGATTGGATAACGGGTCCTGATGGTATAAGATATTAACTTGAAAATACATTTCCAGCTGTAACATTTTTATAGTCCATCCTGTTTACAGGACATTTGGCAGGAATGTATCACATACCTCCCCTGTCATCTCTGCCAAACTACCGGACAATTTGATAAAGCGACCCAATTTTATAAGCAATTGAAGTTGTCCCCTTGAAGACCATTATTCAGATAAATAGCAGCACATGCAGTGCCAGTCAAAGGAAGGCACCTGGAATGGCAGGGGGAGAGAGACTGTAGGAGGGAGAATGTGGAGCAACCCAAAAGACTGACATACACATTCACTGGCCAATTACTGCATGCTTCCAGCTTTACAGAACCAATCAGTAGTGGCTTTGAGGCGGGCATAGAGGGTGGCCCTCAGGCGAGCATAGAAGGGAAATAACTAGGACTTTGGGGATAGCATCCCAGCAATCAAGAGACATAGTTTACACATCCAGGCTGGCCAATTATCATCACAATCACATCCTGCAGCACTGTGACAGAGGACATAAGAGAATCTCTATTGGCGCTTTCCTAAACTGATGCGTCTGACTTCACAGTAACAAGTGGGGGAGAGATGCTGGGATGGTCACAGCACAGAATGAGGATATTTGGTTTACATTTCTGGTGGCTAATTGGCATCACAAACAGATCTTATACCACAGTGACATGTAAGAGAATCCCTGGCAGAGGCTCCTTCTCTGCATATGCTGTTCAGGCATATAGAATTGGGACCCTTTATCACATCTTTTCTGATATTTGGCAGAGATGATCGTGAAAGTGTGATGTACAGCCCTGTCAAATTTCATGTACACTGGTTGGACTACAAAGATGTTACAGTCAGACATACGTTTATAAGTTAATTGCTTATACCATCAGGTCCCTTATTCCAATCCTTTTGAAAGTTGGCAGAGAGAGCAAATATAGGAAGGGGTGTAAACTTGCCAAGTTTCATCAACATAAAATGTGAGGCAAAGTCGTTACAGATAAGAATGTATATGAAGATTCTTGCAAAATAATATAATTCAACAGCTTCTAAAACTGGATTCCTTTATCCAATCGTTTTGGAATTTGGTACACATATTGCCTTCCATTGGAGGTACAATTCCTCCATGTTTCAGTCAACTATAATGAAAACCAAGAAGATTACAGCCGGAAATATGTTTTCCATTGAAACATTTTCCATTTGAAAGCAAAAACAAAAACAATTTGATACTTATGAAAAAGAAAAAGACAGATTT
This sequence comes from Sphenodon punctatus, assembly GCA_003113815.1. NCBI lineage: Eukaryota > Metazoa > Chordata > Lepidosauria > Sphenodontia > Sphenodontidae > Sphenodon > Sphenodon punctatus. The sequence goes on along the minus strand of QEPC01001717.1, from coordinate 2,621,541 downwards.
AAATAACAAAAACAAAAACAACATGGGCCTCTGGTGCACACCTCTACTGCTTAACTCTTTAGTTAATTCCTGGGTTTTCCTAGGTTTACTTTATATCTTGCTCTTAATTTTCATGCACCTTGGGATAAATCTTGATCATTAGCTTCCTGTAAATACTGTTATTGGATTCAATACGGTAGATATTCAAAGGCAAAAAAGACACTTGTACACACATCTGGCTGGTCCTAAATGGGAGGTGGTAGCTTAGGTGCCATTTTGCATTTGAAAATATACCCCAAAGTGACACACTATTGCACAAAAACAGGACAAATTTGCCCTGAGTATGTGCCAAAAAATGCAACCACCAGTCCTACCTACACCACAATCTACCTTTAAGGAAACAGGCTGGTTTTCCTGTAGCTTTCATTGCTGAAACTATGAACAGAAAGCAAGTTCTAAGGTGTAGATTAACTGCCATTATATATTAACAGAATCGCAGATCTCATAGGAAAGACAGTCCAATCAGTTCTTTATATTTTAAATCTAGAAATGAATGGGAGCCTCCTGACAGGAAAGTAGACACCCGCAAATTTCGTTCTGAACCAAGGAGCATTTTTGAATACGAGCCAGGGAAGTCATCGATTCTTGAACATGAAAGACCGGTAAGAGGTGTTTACAGAACCTGTTGGCCATATATAAAGCTGAAGTAGTCCATTTTTACTATTAAAAAATGTTAATTGTTATAATTACGAATATAATGAAGTGCTTTTTAAAAGGTCATTAGTGAATGTCCTCTTTCATATTTGGAGATTACCAGTCTCATTTGGTAAAGGGTGCTTTGATGCTCCTCAATAGTTTGTTACTTTTAAACACTGTTTTGAAGACAATATGGGACTGTTGTGGCTTATTTGTTGCATTTAGCTTATTTGGTATTAAAAGAAATGAACTATGAGAATTGGACATCTTTAGTTGTTCTGTAGAGTTGCAAATTCATGGAGGCCCCTAGTCACAAGTTTGAATACCCATAGCACTGAATTTGACTGATATTTGTGTTAATTTTGTCAGCCCACCTAAGCAACAGAGGAGAGATGCACATGATTATGGTATTGTGTTACCTGGTGCTCCTGAAAAATAATCCAAGTTTGTTCAGGCTATGTGCCTGATGTGCCTGAGATGCTTCAAGAACACTGGTTGGGCGTGTACTAACCTGCAACTAAAATTCCTCATTGCCGCTTTCTGAGCCAGATATTTCTTCCTTTCTGGAACTTCTCACAGGCATGTCTAATCAAGCAGAATTATAATGCTTGCAAAATCACCACTAATATGAGTTTCCATTTAGTGAAAAGATATACTCTGCCAACTCTGCTCATCTGCCCTTACTGCATATGTGTAGCAGGACTGTGGAAGGCCCAGGCTCAGGTCCCAATTATGGGCTTTCAACTACCACATTCACACCTTGCGGCGGCAACACTCCCAAGGAGAAGACACAGTGGGGGAAGGAGGAGGACACTGTCACAACCTCTGGTGCGAACAGGGTTTTGCCATGACAATACTCGCGAATGACAGGACTGGATTTTGAGCCCTGTCATTCGCGTGTATTACCGTGGCAGAACTCCGTTCGCACCGGAAGTTGTGACCGCATCCGCCTCCTTCCCCTGCTGTGTCTTTTCTTCATGGGAGTGCCGCCACTGTGCCACCGTAAGGTGTGAATGTGGCATTAGTGACTCAATAAACAACACCAGTATCCAGAGTAGAATGTATTTTTCAAAAAAGGCTAGTTATACAAAACTGTCACAGGGGATCAATTTTTCACACTACACTTGGTCCTGACTAAGGGAATGCTAATGGGGGACTTATCTACAGCCCCCTTAGCCCCGTCTCCTCTAAATCCACCGCAGTTGCCAACATAGCATTCTATTTCCCCTTCTGTGTCCTGGGTGTCTAGACTAGAGAGACGTTTTCCTACCCATGGAAAATCCTGCAGAAAGACAGACACAAGGCAATAGCATTAGCTACCCTACCTACTGAGATATACTGCTGCCGGCTGAGCTCTGGGATTCACTGGGCTGGGAGCTTCTTCCTGTAGTGTTGCCACTTGTCTTTGCTAGAGTGCTGCCTGGGGGTCATGGCCACCTCTGCGCTCTCTTTTGATGGAGCCCAGTCTACCACTGTTTTTGTTCCTGGACTCTGCTGTCTGCTCTGCTGAGGCCCACTGTACTGTCACTCCTAGCCAGCCCTGCCACGTGCACCGTACAGATCTCTTCCTGCACCAGGCTATCTGCACTCTGCCACAGCTATCCAGGAAAGGAAGCTGTCATAAGGGGTGAGGTGGCAGCCAGCCTTCTGCACTCACTTTCCTGGAGCCCTAAAGAGAGTTTTACAGGGCCCCAAGAGACTCACAAGAGCTTCGTGGAGCAGATAAGAGTGAGAGGTGCTGGTGTTCAGCTGCAGAGTTTAGCACGAACTGTAGTACAAACTGCCTTGCCTATATGAGTGTTCAATTTATACGCCACCCTTTTCAAAAGGCTCAGGACAGCTTACAACAAATCAAAAACAATACAGGTAGATCATATTAACCCCATGATACAACCAACCCACAAAGACCCTCCCTACAATTCAGCTACACACATCCTCACCACTCTCACTCCCTAGCCTCTCACCCAAAGGAGTCCCTATCTTCCACATTCCTCCTCCACCATGCCTCTCGCTCCTCTACCATGCCTCTCACAGTGGGGGTAATGACATTCCTCCCATCCAACTCTTCCACCCTTCCACACTACCGTCCTTTACCTCATAAAAACAATAAAAATGGAACATTACGAAATTATTATTGAACATGTGAAACGGATGGTTGTGAGGGAGATCTACCAAACTTCAGGGATCGCTGCAAAGTAGTGCTGAAATGAGAATCAGATTGATTCTCATGATAATTTTGTGGGAATCTAGAATTGCTGCTGAGATTTCACAGCTTTTTTGAACCCCAACCAAGATCTTGAACAAAACTCGATGTATCCGTTACCGCAATTTACCATTTATTGTTTACCGGTTACCATGCGTTTTTGCCGTTTATTGGTTGTATTGGTATTGCAGTTTACCGCATGCCATGTTTACCGGTTACTGTGATTTGCCATTACTGTGTTTATTGGTAACCGGTTTATTGGTTTATTGTTTGATTTATTACCATGTTTATTGGTTAATTGGTTATTGGTCTATTACCATGTTTATTGGTTTATTGGTTACCGTGTTTATTGGTTATTGGATTTGGCTCACAGGCAACCTGGTAACTGGTAACCAAGAACCCGGTAAACGGTAACTTGGTAACTGGCAATCCAACGGTAAATGAAAACCTGGTAAACGGCAACCGGTAAGTCAAGAAAAGATTCTCGACAGAGAATTGTCGAGAGACTGCAATTTTCTCAGTTATCATTTCTCATTTAAAAATGAGACGAGAATCGCGATTCTCAGTGATAACCAAGAAGAAAATCGAAATTGAGTTTCAGCCCTACTACCAAGTGGTGTCTGCTCCCAGATGCTAGCGCTAATATGTTCTAAAAACACCATTTCCATAGTCCGGACAAATCTATTAAGTTAAAGTAGTACCTTGCTTGAGGAACACTGACATGCAGGGTGAAAACATTTTTTCTGTATGTTTCTCTAGAGTTAGAAATGTCATCACTTTCTCTTTTATGGATGAGTTTACATAGTTAACACTGAGTTTTCTATATGCTTCAGTTGTGTTCTTTTTATGCATTCGTTTAGAAGGCTTGCTTCACCAGCCTAAAAATAAGTCTGAGCTTAAAATTTCAGGGCCAAATTTCTGTCCTGAGCACAGTGAGCAGGGCTCTACTTGGCAGGTCTGCACTCATCCTCTCACAGCCACAGTGAATTCTAGGTACAGGAATTTTCCCAACTGTTTCCTTCTGTTTTCTTTTCTTTCTTTCTCCTAACCCCCCCCCCCTCCTTTTTTTGGGAGTGCTTTAAAAGTGAAAGTAAACATTAAAAGCACCAGTGAGAGCGAGAACGGAGAGAGCACTTGCTCCTCGGACTGCTCTAGGCACTTTGCCTGAGACTCTATGGTCCTGGAGTTATGCATGCAGAGGCTGTGCGCACCCTAATAGGCAGGAGACGGTCACATGGGCACACATTAGCCCTCATGGCAGGCTCAGGATTCTCCAGACCGCACCACAAGTGGGGGCTGCAGGGTGGGGGCGAACATCTTGCAACCACCTAACAAACAGGCAGGTAGACACGTACCTTGTGGGAGCTATTTTGGGCTACTGTCTTGTTTGTTTTCACCTAAGGGTCTGGGAGGAGGTGGGGCAGTGAGCAGCATTGGCATTTTCACAATTGGCAGCCCAAACCAAAATAACAACAGCAACAGCTCTGGCTTGGTGACCCCACTTTGGGTTGAAAGCCACATTTTGGGAAATGCTGTTCTAAGATCTATGAAGTAAGGTAGTTTGGGTGAATTATGTGCCACAGCAAGCTAGGTGTTTCTATGACAGGGATTTTGCAGAACTGAGACTCTCTTTCCAAGGAGGATTTCACTTTAAAAACAGGTGACTCAAAATGACTGAACTAATTGCTTTAATAATTTAGCAGGATTTGCCAGGTTTAGGAGATTTGGTAGTTATTGCCAAGCTCTGTTTATAAACAGTTTTGTGAAAAAGTAATTGGATTCTTGCTGAGTGATTTTTCTTTTATAGAGACTGTATTACAGGCAAAGCTCATTTACCAGCACTTTCAATTGTAAACAATTTTCAGTTAGTGAATAAACAGCAGGATCAAAGCAAGAATTAACTATTGGGAAATTACAGCAATATTTCATGAGTCTCCTAACCTTAAATAAATATGACTTTCTGCAAACAAAGCAAATACAATTTATAATGTACCTTCCATTTTGATTGTGATAACAGGTATAATTTTTCAACTTTAATGAACAGATAAGACAAAATGGAGATTTTTGTTTGAAAGATTTTACCATGGCTAGACAGTTTCTTAAACTTACAAATAAAAAAATAAAAACCAGCTTTCCCAAAGGAACCTGTTCCTACAAACCTCTCTCATCATGCAAGGAATCCTTGCTCATGCAAGAAGATGCACTGTGTTCAGTGGACTGCTCCCATAGCTAAAGACTGGAAGACAAAACCTTTGATTGCCCCAGTTTCAAACAATTAGCTAATGTAGTTACAGACAATAATTTCTTAGTACAGCAAATATTCTCAAGCTTTGATAAGTTTATTACAAATAGTAAAGTTCAAAAGGAAACTCTATAATGGTGTGCGTTTTTCAGTTTTACAAAGCAGTTAGGACTGGGGATCTTATCAAGACAGGGGCAAGCCAGACCCTCTGCCCAACCTGGGGAGGTCTACTGCAGCTGCCACACTTTCAGCTGGCAAGGAGAGAAGTTCAAACAAGCAGCCCCTCCTGGGGAATCTGGTTAGGGGACTGCCATCAAAAATCCCTCCATGCCACGGATCAGCCGAGGAGCCGTCTACATAGGGCAGGATTTTCAGAGTTGCCATGAAACAGCTAATCAGGGGGTCCCAGAGAAGCGCAGTCTCCCAGACCACCAAACAGTGATCAGGGTTCATGGAGAAGTGTACCCACTCCAATCACCAAACAGCTAATCGGGAGGGGGGGGGGGGGAGAGAGAGACACCCCTCCCCCCAATCAGCTGTTTGGTGGTGAGGATGAATGCGCTGCTCCAGGTCCAATTCTCAGACCTTGCCTCATGGTGGAGCAGGACAGGCCTACTGAATAGGAGTGGCCCCATGGCCCCACATTAGCCTGGGTGGGGCAACAGTACCCCGAGTTGCGTCACTGGTCTTCTCCTGCCAATGCATCCCGTAGCAGTCAGACACCCACCCCAAAGCAGAAGTGGGTGAACATCTGGTGGTGCCGACCCCTGAACTGACGGGCAGATGACTCGCAGACTACTGTGGGCTACTGTCTCATTTCTTTTTATCTATAGATGACATCATCCTGGGTGCGTAGCTGGTTGAACAGGTGATTATGCCACTGTATGTTTGTGGCTACCTTCTCCCTGCTGAAGAAAAACCTCTTTGGTTCCCCAACCTTACTGGAGATAAAGCTACAAAATGTAGTTATTAAGATAGAAGATGTCCAAAATTGATGGTATGGCATGCAGGGAAACAAATCTGCTCATAAAATGTGGATTTTCTGCTTGGAGAATTTAGGCTTCCTGGTAGCAGAATGGGTGTGGGGGACACAGGACCCTGATTATAAGTATCTGGACATCTACAGTAAATCGTTTATGGTTGCTTTTAACAACACAATACAGGCTATCCATTCATCTGTGGTGATTAAGCACAATACAGGCTATCCATCCATCTGTGGTGATTCTTGGTACTTTTATTTACCATCAATTATTAAGAACTTAGTAACATCTTTCAGTTTAAAGAAAACATGAGTATTGTACTGGGGCATAGGGTCAGCTTGACCTGGGAGGAGAATACCTCTTACCTAATGCCTATCTATTGATAGATAACATTTTTCATGCACAACCGTCACTGTTTTTTTTAGTATTTGTACTGCCCAGCTCTGGTCTTGCTTAATTTATTAGATCTGACAGTTCATGGACTAAAGTGTTACAACTGTGTATTGCTTTTTTAATTACTGTAACCTGACTTCAAGAACTGAGGCTGTATTTCTGAGACCTTAAACTAAAAATACACTATATTTTTGTGTTGTATGACTGATTACTTTTGGCTGCACAAAAGAATGCAGTACACTGTAGAAAATAAAGCCAAGTAGAAAATAAATTTTGCATATGGTTCATGTTTGTGTTTGTGTACATTTGTGTATGTTTGTGTGCGTTTTCACACTGGTCAATAAATACTGTTATTTATTTTTTGATAATTGAACAGTTTCCTGCAAGCTATCTCATTTCAACTTTACCCTACTTTTGCTTGAATCTGTGAGAATTTTAAAATGAACTGGGAACTGAAAGGTAGCATTTGATGTAATCAAATGATGAATACAAAAATAAAGGCAAAATTAGATATACCAGAATCCATCGTTATTTTAACATAAATTTCCCAAAAGAGGTTTTACATAGATGCCTATTCCTGTTCAGATGATGAAGTGAGTTTTTGACTAGAATCATGTTTGCATGATGCATATTGCTTCTTTGCACTACGTGCTTAGCTTCAAGATGGCAGGATGCAATATTAGCATGCTTTCCTTTGGAAAAAAGACCTAGGACTGGCTTAAAGCAACATTACTAAAACCATCTACTTTTATCTATCTTTGGTTAGTTTGGGCATTTTCTTGTACACACTAAAAGAAAGCAAATTAAAATATTTTTAGCAAGGAATCTTTATCTACTAGCATTAAGTGTACCAAATAGAATAGTGTGACATCTGTAAGGCAGGCAATTAGCCCTCCTGTTTGTTAGTATAGAATAAGTTTTAGATCCCATGTTTTCATAAATTTAGCTTTTCAAAAAGTTATTTTAAAAGCACTTCATGTTCTCTGTACTGTGTGCAGTGTTACTCACCAGCTACTTGAAGAGCAAGCTGACAAAGGACGAGTTAAAACAACCAATCTGCGACAGCTCTTAAACCAAACACATTTCACATGGAGTCCCATCTCCATTCCTTTATTTTATTTCATTCTTCCCTCCTATTATTGTTTTGTGTGTGTGTGTGTTATTAATGTAATGTGGCATTTCCATCACTTTGCTCAGTGTGTGCCTTTTCCTTCCCTTTTCCTTCACAACTGTTCCAGACTGATCGCATAAGCCCAGATGACATAGATTTAGAAAATGAGCCCTGGTATAAATTCTTTTCAGAACTGGAGTTTGGACGCCCGGTAAGTGAGGCTAGAATATTAATATTTAAACTTTAGGAAAATGAGATAGTTCACAATTTACTAGACAATGCTGTCTAGATACTAGCTTCCTTCAGTACATCAAACTCATTAGTTTTGCTCATCTTCATTTGTTTGTTTACCTGTGTTTCTATACTATGGGCCCGACCCTGCATTCTTTATTCGAGAAAATTTCCCAACAGAGTCAATGGGATTTTTATCTCGGAAAGAACAGCACAACTTAATCCAATGTGCGCATCTTCACATTCTCTTTATGGGGGTTTAAACTGCCAAAACATAGATTTTAGCACTAATTTAGATTACATACACAAGCAGTAAAGGCTGCAAACTACAAACAATTTTCTCTAGAGTGTAAGACTCTAGAGTCTTGGAGTTCTTACTCCAAAACATTAAAGATAGTGTCAAGTGAATTTAAAATATAATTGTTTATAGTTGCTACCAACAACAAAAAAATTCTGGAGAAGTTTATATTCAAACAATAAAAGTGATCAAAAGTAGATGATGCTTAAAGAATAAATCTGAAATAAGAGGCTAACATCTATAATGGCATTTAGCCCTCTTTATAGTGCGAAATGTCCTATGCAAAGTACAGTGGATGCCAATAGTTACTGGCTCTGACAGTACTGAGTATTTGTCCTCAGTGCTCACATACATGTGTGTAACACATGCACATTCTTCACACAGTATATATACCTTTAAAATTTAAAGGGAGAAAATATTATTTAATTTTAGTTCATCATTACATTCTTTGGGTCTACCCTTCTTTCCCTGAAGTCAATAAGATAACTCTACTGACTTCAGTGGCATTAGAATCCAGTCCTCTACATGCAACTCGACTGAACAGGAAACTGAACAAATGAGAATTCAAATTAATCAGTTATTTTTAAAGGCTTCAGGAGTTTAAATTGTTTTAGGGTTTTTTTGTTTCACTGAAAGAATAAACATATTCAAACACTGTTTTTCTTTCAATTTGTTGTCCAGCAGCCTAAATATATCCTCACATTTGCACCAAACAAACCAATCTTAACCCCCTTTTATATGACCTATTGGACTACTTCTGTCCATAACTTATCTATGCATAGGCAGCTGTAGGGACCGAAAACTTTCTATCCTGAGATGAGTTCAGTTCTCAAAGTGTGTTTCCCCAGTGCAAGCCTCAGTGAACTGAATGAGGCTTTGCTGGGGAGCACTTTGAAGACAGAAGCCTAAAACTGCAGTGCTTGTCATCATTATCCCCTCCAAAGCAAACAATAAGTGGACACCACGGGAGTAGACAATAAATATGAATTCCCTTATCTTACATTCTTCTCTCTTATTGGATTTAAAGCTGCTGGAGTTACTTCAACCATTCAGGTTTAAGTTTTGCTAGCAGTAGTTACTAACCTTTGATTAAGATGCTTGGTAATTATTACAACATTTTTGTAGCACGTTCTTCCTTCCAGTCTACCCTCATTTTGTTGCATTTTTGTCACTCTTGTATCCGATGCTGTCGACACTTGATTTCTAATTATGTCAACCTTCTCCACATGTTTCATTCCTTGCTGCCATTGATTCTCCTCCATTTCATCTCTACACTTCTGCTTATTTGATGCAGCCTCCTAAAAAGCTTTTGGACTATGTTCAAGAAAATTCTCCTGGTGTTTCCGATGAGGTAAACTAAGCATTCTTTCTTGTACAACTGATTTGCTTGGGAAACAAGGGTGTGATGCTTGGTTTGAGTTAGTTAGTATTCATTGGTTTTCAATTGACAGCTTATGGAATTTCTAATTTCGTATAATTTTATCTTTGTCTTCATACCTTTCCAGATCATTAGTGCATATGAATGTTGGTATTATTACATTAAAAACTGTTGAGTCTATATTCCTAAGTCACCAAGAGATTAATTAATATAATTTTATTATAAATAAATTATAAATTAACATTCAAAATTATAAAACAATCCCTATGATTTTAGGTTTCTTGATTCATTCCTGCTTCCTCAGAACTGTGCATTGGCTTTTAGAAACTCATTAGCTAGTCAACACGAACAACAATTGTGATGAGGATCTCTGGCTCTATAGTGTATTTTTTCTTGTGTAAATAAGGCTGCACAAGTTCTTTTCACTGAAATATTTACAATTTAAGCTTAATGGCCAGAAAATTCATCCATGAATTAGGACTATAAAATAATAACTGATACGCTGAAAAGCAGTGTCATGATTCTGAGTCAAAACCATCATAACTAGGGACAAGGCTGATATTGGTGCTATTTTCAATTAGAGATATAGAATTTCATATTCCCTGTGTCATTCTGTATTTTGGGCATGGGGCAGACTTTTATGACAACTTTTACTGTTTATGATGGGTTTACAGCATTCATATTTCTCATCAGCTTCATTCCTTCAAACCAAAGCCCCACATTTTCAGTGATTAAAGAAAAATACCAACACTTCACATTGTTCATGGCAATGCATGCTATTCAAGTTTTCTTTTAGCATCTGTAGTAATTTGACAAGTATTAATTATTCTCAAATTTCAGCCCAATCTGTCAAGGCGCTAAGTGTGCTGAATTCTTTGTGTCAGTGGGACACATTAGAGACACCTGACATCTTATTTTTATTAATTATTTATTATTGCATCAGCAATGTGCCTGGTGTTGAACAGTCATGGTTAGAAACCAGTCTCTACCGTGAAAGTCTTCCAATCTAGGATGGACAAGGATGGGGAGACAAGGTTGAGGCGACAACATATGGAGAGAGAGAGGGATTTATTCAAGAATCTGAGACGTATAGGTGGGCATGATTAGCTTAGTAGCAAGGAGAGGACAAGGATCCTGGAGGATAAAAAAGAGAGAAGCCTAAATGAACACTCTATTAGGGGTGAGGAGCTAGGGAAAGTCTGGTAGAAGAGGTAGGTTTTAGAAATGATTTAGACTGGGAAGGTGGGAGGGAGCAGAGCGCATGTACTCAGGGGAGGGAGTTACAGGCATAGGCAGTGGCAAAGGAGATTGGGTGACGATGATTTAGGGAGCGGGAAATTTTGCAGCAGGAGAGGGTGATGAGAGAGGAGGAGGAAAGTTCCAGAGTTGGAACCAGGAATCCATGTTCACTGTGATTTCCCCACTGCCACCATGAAGAAAACACAGTGAACACGGTTCCCATGGTGGGGTTATAGAAGGAAATGGTTAAAAAATAGGGAGGCACAATGCCATGAAGAGCTTTACATGTGAGGACAAGACGTTTGTACTCGAGGAGGAGAGGAGAAGGGAGAAGAAGAGTGGAGGGAGGAGGGCTGAACGTTGTCTAAGTGGCAGGTGAGAGGGATGATCTTGGCAGCAGAGTTCTGAAAAGAAATGAAAGGGCTATGCAGAGAAGTAGCAGGCCTTGTCAACAGAGTGAGTATGATGTACAAATGAGAGGGAGGAGTCAAAGATGAATCCCAGGTTACATGTCTGGGGGACAAGCTGGATGGTGGCATTATCAATGGAGGTGAGAGCAAGGAGGGAGAGGATGGTTTGGGGGGAAGATAAGGAGTTCAGTCTTGGACATGTTAAGCCGAAGGTGATGGTGAGCCATTCAAGTGGAGGTGTCAGGGAGACAGTGATGTGAGACTGGATGGAAGGTGAAATGGTGTAGGGCAAGAGAGAGTTGGGTGTCATCAGCGTACAGGTGGTCCTAGTGAGTTTGCCTAAGGCAGGGACCTGTGTTCACTGACTTTTCTCCATTGGTTGGAATGGAGAAAGTGCAGTGAACATGAGTCCCAGGCATAACAATACCATGTAAAGTGAGAAGTGAAGAGCACCCAGGACAGAGCCCTGGAGAACTGCAACCTGGAAGAGGAGGAGGTACCAGTAAGAGAGACATTGAAGGAGTGGTTAGGGATGTAAGAGGAGAACCAATTGAGAACTGAGCCCCAGAAACTGAGGGAGTGAAAAGAATCAGTAAGGGTGGTCGACAGTGTCAGAGGGCAAGGATCGAACAAAGCCCTTAATAACTCAAGAATGAACTTAAACTGGAACAAGTGCAACAAAGAGCTACCAGGATGATCAGAGGAATGGAGGGCTTGCCTTATTAAATGAGGCTGAAATAACTTTCTTTTTTTCACTAAAGTTGCCTAAATCTGGAGGTGGGAGTGCTGGGGCATTCTGAAACACTGTATATCAGGTGCCTGGTTGGTGGGGCCTGCACACATTCTCAGGGTCTAACTGATCACCATATTTGGGGTCAGGAAGGGAGTTTACCTCTGGACAGTTTGGCAGTCGACTCTAAGGGTTTTTTGCCTTCCCCTAAAGCATGTGTGGCTCTATAAGTACTCTCTACCTGCTCATAAAGGAATTAAATGTGCGTCTAGGTGTCTTTCTAAACAGAGAGAGAAAAATGCTTTGGTTGTCTTCAGGCTGGGTTTTAATGTTTTGGATGTTTGGGTCTACAGCTGGATGGTCCGAACATTACCTTGTGCATTTCAGTATGATGCTTCTCTGGCATCACCATAGCCAAACTATTGTTTTATAGCCACAGAGACTGATGAATCTGGCAGATTTCAGCACCCTCATTACGAGTGCTGGAGTTAATCTATCTGCCTGTTACAACCAGAGGGGTTGACAGGCTCACCAACTTGTCCTTGGGCATAGATGTTGCAAGGAATAGACCAGTGCAACAGTTTTGGATTGTATGCAGCCTCATGGATCCAGACTGCCTCAACCCATCTACAGTTTCTTCAGTGCAGCACTGTGAAGAGTTTGTTACATGTTTGTAGAGAAGACAGGACTCCAGGCGGAACTCTTCGGAGCCTTTTGATGTGGAGAGGCACAGGTCTCAAAGAACTGTATTTCCCCATGTGACTCTGATGCGGTTAATGAGGAGAAGATGCATGTGCCATAGGGATCATTAAGACCCACCACCTGCAGCTGCAACCCATGTCATTACTGGTTCGCAGTGGTACTTTTATTGACAGGCATTGTTAATGTCTCTATTATAGAGGGGAGAGTGCTGGACAGCCTTAAGTTTACAGAGGTTCATACCATTACAAGAAACCATCTCCTGATGCTGAAGTGCTTGCCTGGTTCCCAACCTCCCATTGTTAGGGAAGGTAATTAGAAGACTGTGGTAGTACAACTCCAAAAGCATCTGGCCTCTAATAATATCTTCTGGAATTTCCAGTCTGTGTTCCTTCCTACAGAGTTAAGACTTCACTTGTTAGGTTGATGAATGATCTGCTGATGATCATTTTGGCCATGCTGGAGCTTACAGCAACATTTGATACGACTGACCATGAACTGCTGCTTTGGCAGCTGAGGGACATCACTAGTGTGACGGGACCTGCCAGTCAGTGGTTTGAGTCAGAACTACAAGAGCAGTCAATTGGTGGTTATGGATGGTTATGCTGCAAGGATGGAAAATATCACTCACAAACTGAAGAAAGAGTCAGATTAAGATGACTCAAAGGGGAAAAAAGACAAAGCTTCACATAATACAACCATACTTGTAAGGAGGGAAAGTGCAAAATAAATCTACTACAGTAGCATTTAACTTTAAAAAGGGAACTATGCAAAAATGAGAAACTAGTTGGAAGACAATTAAAAGAAACAGTAACACGAACTAAATGTTTGCCCGGAAACTATTTAAAAATCTCATCATAGAGACCCAGATTAACTGTAGACCACAAATAAAAAAACATAGCAAGAGGACCAAACAAATTCCAGCATAGCTAAAGAGGAGACTATTAGGAGGCGATTAGAGCCAAAAAGACATTTTTAAAAATATAGAAAGCAAGTCCAAATGAAGAAAATAGTAAGGAGAATAAACACTGGCAAATTAAACATAGAACTATAATCAGGGCCCCGAGACAAATGCAGGTCTGCAATTCGCCGATTTCCTACAGAATCTTCCTGCCCCGCTTCCCCCAGCGCAGAATTTCCAGCCTACACTGGGGAGACGCGGAGCAAGAGATTCCGGGGGGGGGGGATGATTAAACCCTTGGGGCTTCCCTTCCCCCCCCCAGCTGTGCTGAGTGGGAGTGGTTGCCAGGGCTCGCCTCCACCCCCCTCAGCCTGGCAAATAAACACATCTAGCAGCGGCAGCAGCAGCAGCTTCTTTCAGCACTCTTCAGCTGCTCCTTCTGGCCGCTTCCTGGCTTCTCCCAACAGGGCCTCCGAGAGCAGCACAGCCAGAGGACACTATCAGCCTGTGTTACTCTGGCTGAAGAGCTCTGAGAGAAGCTGCTGCTGCCACTGATGATGCAAGATGTGTTTATTTGCAAGGCTGAGGAGGGATGGGAGGTGAGCCCTGGCAGCCCCTCCCACCCAACACAGCCTGGAGGGGAAGCCGGCCCTGCGCTACATCTGGAAGGCTGGGGAGCCCATTGCAGTGAGGTGCAGAATCAGGCCCCGAGCCTCCAAGACTCCCGTGGATTTTTTTTTAAACTTCCATGGGAGAATTGGGGCCCTGACTATAATAAGGGAATTTATCGAGCAACTTTCTATAGATGTGAAATCTAATATATATTTGTTTAAGTACATGAGAAGCAGAAAGCCTTCTAGAGAGTCAGTCAGGCCATTTAGATCATTAAGGAGCAAAAGGAGCACTCAAAAACGATAACACCATTGCAGAGAAATTAAATGAATTATTTCCGTCAGTCTTCACAAGGGTTCCTAGTTTTCCCTGCCAGTGAATTTTTGCAGGTGGATATTTCCGGGGGGGAGGGGTACGGGGGGGACTGGAATTCTGTGGTTTTCTTGGGGGAAACTGGAATTTTTGTGTTTTTCTCTGGAAAAGAATGGAGAACAAATGTAATAATCAGATTTCCCATAAATCTGGGAAATCTCCACCTGCAAAAACTCTCTGGCAGAGAAAACTAAGATCCCTGGTCTTCACTGCAGAAGATGTTAGGGAGATAGACATACCTAATAGACAGAACTATTAGTTATAAGGTGATGAGTGTGAAAAACTTTCACAAATTGATGTGGAACTAGAAGAAGTTTCAGAGCAGAAAGATAAATTAAACAGTAATAAATCACCAAGACCAGATGGACTTCACCCAAGAGTTCTCAAGGTACTCAAATATGAAATCACAAAACTATCAGGAATGTGTAACCCATCATTGAATCAAACTCCATACCTGAGCCAAGGCCTGGAAAGTAGCAAATATAAGCTGAAAATGGAAGTCGCTCACTTTGGCCCGGGACTCACCTGTCACCACCAGTTATTAGCCCGCATATGTCCCAGCGCAGGCAGGCAGCTGCTACAGGATGTGTCATCCTGAAAAGCTTGCAGGTGCATCCTGGGTCAATGTCTGTTCACCGGGGTCAATTCAGACCAACGCAGGCCAGTGCATATGTTAGGCCTCCCCAGCCCTGCTGTAAGTTGGAGTCCATGGATTGGGCCCACAGGAGCACATTCACCCGGCCCCACTGAATAGTTGATCAGAGGGACCTGGAGAAGCGCACTCACCCAGCCCACCAAAAAATGGATTGGGGGATCTGGAGCTCCTCCAGGCCCCCAGATCAGCTGTTATGTGACCAGGGTGAATGTGTGCCTCTCAGCCCTGCCCCCTATGAGCTGCTTAGTGTGCAGAGCCAGCTGCCAAACACATCATGGGGGGCTCCCTTGGGGGGACCCCCATCGGCTGTTTGGTGCATATCTGGCCCACCAAACAGCTGATGGCGGGGGTGCTCCTGGAACCTGCTTATGAGCTGTTCGGTTTGCACACCTAGCCCATCAACAGCTGATGGGGGGTGCTCCTGAGGAAAGCACCAGCCAGCCTTTCAAAGTAGCGAGGAGCTCCCCCAGGCCACTGCCTTGGGACTGGCTCCCAGTCACTTGGAAAGTCTGGCTGCTGCTTTCCCTCCTCTAGGACCAGTGGCCGTTCTCAAGTGACAAGAAGCCCCACAGTTTGCTGCTGCAGGGCCGGCTCCCAGTCATTTGGAAGGTCTGGGCACCACTTTCCCTCCTCCAGTACCTCACAGTGGCCTTTCCCAAGAGACAGGGAGCCTTCATTTCGCTGCCAAGGGGCCAGTTCCTAATCATTTTGATGGTCTGGGCACCACTTTCTCCCTTCAGCACCTCCCAGCTGGAAGGTACTGGAGGTGGGGAAAGCAGCGCCTGGACTTTCTAAAAAGGTGGGAGCTGACCCCATGGCAGCGAAATGGGGGCTCCCTGTCTCTTGGGAAAGGCCACTCCACCCTCTTCAGTGCCTCCGAGCCGGAAGGCACTGGAGGGGGGGAAAGCAGCATCTGGATCTTCCTAGTGAGTGGGAGCCAGTCTCACAGCAATGGCCTGGGGGGCTCCCTGCCACTTTGAAAGGCTGGCTGGCGTTTCCCTCAGGTGTTTTGTGGGCTGGGTGCATGCATCAAACAGTTGTGGGGGGGAGGGGGAATCTCAGGAACACACCCCTCTCAGATGATTGGCAGTTGGCTGTGTGCACCAAACAATCAATGCTCCCCCCCACCCCCCGAGCGCTCCCCATCAGTTGTTTGGTGCCTGGCTGCATGTACCAAACAGCTCATGGGGGGGCTGAGAGGAGCTCCGCCCCATCAGCTGTTTGGTGGCAGCTCTTCTTGGGCCTGATCCTAGTAAGCAGCATTGGTCCAGGAGTTTTGTCCTGTGCGGACAGTTCCTCGAGCTGCCCCAAGGCGCAGAGGGGCCTGTGCTGGCAGTCCAGGTTAAAGGTTGAGGGCCGCTCGTGTAACCATCTCTCACCGCCAACCTGAGGAGTGGCAGGCACTGGCAGCTGCAGGGGTTTGCGTCAGGGTGGGGAGCTGCCTCACCACTGTCACATTTGTTTTCACCGATAGTGGCAATTTTTAATAAAGATCTGGTGTGTCCCTGGAAACTACTGATCAGCAAGCCCAAGGGCAGTACGAAACAAAGTGAAAGTGACCATAGTAAAGAATAGAATTATTAAGCATATAAACAAACGTGGGATGATGGGCAAGAGTCAACATGGTTTTTGGAAAGGGAAACTATGCCTTACCAATCTGTTAGAATTCTTTGAGGGCGTCAACAAGCACATGGATAAGGACAATCCAGCTAATATAAAGTATCTGGATTTTCAGAAAACCTTTGACAAGGTGTCACGTCAAAGATTTTTAAGAAAACAAAGTAGTCATAGGATAAGAGGAAACAGCCTTTCAAAGTAATTGGTTAAAAGATAGGAAACAAAAGGTAGGAATAAGTATTTTCCACAAAGGAAAGAATTAAACAGCAGGGTGCCTTAGGAGTCTTCACTAGGGGCAGTCCGCTGCAGGAAATTGCAGTTCGGATCAGTGATCAATTTCCAGATTGAAATATGGATCCATCGTATGAATCTGTATTTAAATCAATTTAAAACATTAAAATAATTTTAAAAAATTTTTAAATTAAAAACCCTGCACATGTGCAAAATGGCCATCAGACCATTCTGCGCATGCACATCCTTTCCCAAAGCCTTTTTGGAAAAGGGCAGCCAGTCTGCGCATGTGCAAAATGGCTGTTGTGCATAGGCAGACTAGCTGCCCTTTTCCAAAATGGTGGCAGTGCTGCCACAGCCTGTGCACATGCGCAAAATGATCCAGCAGCCAGAATGGTCCAGCGCAGTAATTTTTAATTTTTAAAAAAAATTCCTATAGTTAAGAACCGATTAGCAACAGGTGTGTTGCAATTCTGTATAGACTGATCCATAATAGCCTGTTATGTGCACTTATGGATCGAATCTAAATCCGAATGCCCACCCCTTGTCTTTACTGGGATTGTTGCCATTTACCATATTCATTAATAATCTGGGAAAGGGGTGTGGTGTGGGAAGAGTGAGGTGGCCAAGTCTCCAGACGGCATGAAGTTATTCAACATAGCAAAGTCTAAAGCAGTCTGTGAAGAGTTACAGAAAGATTTCACACAACTGGGTGACTGACCAATAAAATGGCAGATACAATTCAACTTTGTTAAGTACAAAATGATCCATGGCATGTAGGGAAAAATAATGCTAACTATACATAACACAATTTTTTGTTCTAACTTATGTGTTACCACTGGGGGAAAGGATCTTGGAATCATGGATAGTTTGTTGAAAATTTCAGCTCAATATGCAGCAGCAGTGAAAAGGGCAAATAGAATGTTATGAATTATTGGCAAAACGATAGAAAATAAAATGGAAAATACCATAGTGCTGCCACACAGATTTCCAGTGTTCCCCAACCCTAAATACTATTTAGATTGCCCCATCTCAAACACAACATGGAACTGGAAAAGGTGCAGAGAAGAGCAACAAAGAAGATCAAATGTATGGGATAGCTTCTATAGTTTAATTGTACTGGCCGCAGCCATGACAAAAACTCATATGCAAACAATAACACGGTTTACAGAATAAAAACTAGAAACAGTAAAACAAAAAGTACAGCGATGCTATAAAATAGATAAAAACAATACAACACTGTACGAAGTGCAAATCTAAAATACTGCGATTATAAAAAACTTGGCCTGTAACCGTACCATCACCTTGGTTTTGGAATGGTTTACTTCTAGGTGGTTTACTTTACAGTTGTCCCTTAGGGCATCTAATAATCGTCGAGTGCCCACTTTTGTGAGGGACAAAAGGACTATATCATCCGCATACAATAGTACCGGCGCGAGTCTCTGTCCAATACAAAGTGGATGGCACTGTTTATTTAGCAAAAAACTAACAATATTGTTAATTTAAAAATTGAACAGAAAGGGGGCCAGAACACACCCCTGCTTCACTCCATTTAGAGCTGGTATTGGGTCGGAAAGTTGCCGTTGTTGGTGTGTCGGACACGGATTACAGTGTCATCATATAACGACTGAATCAGATTCAACAACTGATGTTCTATGTAGGTCTTACTAAATTTATCCCAAAGTAGGGTCCTATCTATCAGGTCAAAAGTGGCTCTTAAATCAACAAAAACTGCATATAATTTGGATCACTTAATGAAAACATATTTGAATAAGATGGACCAATACAAAACACTGATCTGTTGTTGAACGTCTGGCTCTAAAGCCAGCTTGTTCTTCCACCATAATGTGATAAATTCCATCCCACTCTTCCAACCTATTTAATAATAGCCAAGCATATATTTTGGCTAAGATGTCTATGAGGCTTATTGGTCTGTAGTTTGCAGGGGAAGATTTATCGCCCTTGTTAAAGATAGGAATTATAATACTGGAGTTCCAGCCATTGGGAATATGACCTGAATGGTTAATGAAGCTGAACAAGTTGCATAGTACAGGAGTCCACCAATCAATATGCAGCCTGAAGAGTTCCCCTGGGAGAGCGTCTTCCCCAGGGGCTTTGTTGTTTGAAATACTCCTCAACAGGGATCTAACTTCTAGGTCTGTTACTCGAGACCAATCAGGATGGAATATCAGTTCCCTTTCTCTATCTGAATTACTAGAACATCTTCTATGTTTATTGAAAATGGCACCGAAGTGTTCCTGCCACGCTACGTTAGAGATGTTGGGCTCAAAAAAACTTCCCTTAGTTGACCCATAGTTGACCAATTTCTAGAATGCAATCATATCCTTATTGGTCATGGCTTCCTCTAGACGTCTCCAAAGAGATTGCTGGAAATTTGTTTTCTTTTTTATCAACCTTTTATAACTAACTTTAGTGCCTATCAGCATAATCATGGACTGGGAGGTTTGTTCAATTTTTGCCTGCCTGGCTTTTTTGTTTGTCAGATTTAGACCTCCTGCATTCACCATCGAACCATGACGCAGAGTCAGAGATGGTTCTAATACGCTGAGGAGCAAATACTTGCTCCTTAAGATATTTTGTAACATAGGATTTAAGTTGTCCCAAACAGGACTGAGTTTCAAGCACTCTTCCCTGAATGATGTTATGGTATCTGCCAGAAAAAGCTCCTTACTAATTTGTGCCAGTTTATAATTCCATCTGGGAACCTTTAGACCTTGTGGAGATAGATGGGCAAAGCCCAAATTTATTGCCTTCATATGTATTGGTTTATAACTAAAATCGATTGTAAGTTCCAATGGCTGATGGTCTGTATAGCCAAAAGGCAAAACCTTACAATCTAGTGGTCTATCCAGTAATATGGCTGGTATACATACATAGTCCACTACGCTAGCACCCAGCATAGAGATGAAAGTCCAATCCCCAGAGAGATCTGCCCCAGTTCTCCCATTTAGGACTTTATGATTTCTCCTATAAAAATACTGAAGGAACTGTAAACCAGCTGCATTTAAAGTGGGGTCTCTAGAATGTCTAGTAGGGGGGGGGAAATCATCCTCATCAATTGCCAAAACATGGGTTATTGTCATATCATTATTCCCTATCCTAGAGTTGAAGTTCCCCATTATGATAACTGGTGAAACGGGTAATTTCTCATCCATAAGGTCGAGAAATTCTTCTAGTTGTTTCCAGAATATAACCCTTTCATAAATACCCCTACAAGGCGGCAAATAGATATTCACAATAATCAATGAGGCGTCATCAGGCCCCCAAGACAGGTGTAATGCCAGTGAGTTCTTTGGTGCATTTCCTATTTGCCGCATATTGATCTGGAATTCCTGGTTCACAAATACAGCTAGACCCCCCCATCGGTTTCCCAAATTTGGCAATCTTAATGGCCGGTTTAGTCCATACATGGAAACCTGGGAGCTGAAGGCCAACCGTGGCCTTGGTCCAGGTTTCTTGTATGCACACAACTGTGTAGTCTGAGACTAAATCAGTGAAATCCTTATTTACGCTAGAGGTCCATCCGGCTATATTCCATGAGAACACCTGGAATGAGGAGCTTGTTTTTAAAGCACTACTTAGAGGGTTAGACAAAAGTCATAAGCTTTTCCTCAGAGCTACAGGGTCATTTTCCTCGACATTAATTGTGTCCATTTCTTCAACATTGTTGTAAACTGCCCTACTCTCATTTCTTCTATTTTGTCCATTTATCCCAAATTTGTTGGAGTTTTTGTACTCTTTAACAATTACATGATCAGTGTTGGGATTCTCCCCCCTTTCCCCAGCAGCTTCAACAACAGCTCTATGCTTTGTTTGATGGAACTCATAACTCAATGCCTTGTTAGTAGCAGCTCTAGTTCCATGGGCAGTATAATCCAAGCTATTTTCCCCCAACTTGGCTTGAGAGCACCCAATTTCTGTATAATCTTATCTTGCTAAATGACTGCTAAAGAGTCGAAGATAGAACAGAATTCGAGTTCTTGGTGACCATACACAGATCCATCAAGTCCACTCCTTGTTGGATCTTGAAATTATTGGGTGAACGAGGGGGGGGGTCTGGCAAATGGGCAATACTATTACCCTGAGGTGACTGGGGATGGGAAGTATTAATCCCACTGCAATTTGGGAAAGTAATTTTGATAGGAGGGTTACGCTCAATTACCCTATCAATCGAGACCCGCCTTGTCAATAGGAATTTCCTTGCTAAGAAGAACTTCCTGACAGTCTCTTTATGCGAGAATAATACTTGTAGTTTCATGTTTACTCAATAGCGGGAAGGGCCATCAACTTTAAAAAATTCATTTACCTAACAGATGATAGATATTCCTCTGAATAAGGGCCTTGGATCCCCAACTTGGGAGCTTCCCATTGGGGAGGCAACGGACATTTAACCAAATGGCTCGTTCGTTCACCTTAGAGGGATTAAACACGTTCCTTCTTGGGATGTGTTGGACATGTTTTTGCACAGGTGGGGGAGGGGAAGGGGAAGCATTAAACGTGCTTCCCTCACTAACTCTTCCCTGCGATGGAAAGCTCACCTTGGAAAGTAAGGAAACATAGTTGTCCAAGCCTTTCTTATGATTAATCAACTAATCAAATTTGCCCACTCATTCTTTGAGTTGACCCATAACAGAAACCAGGGTATTATCCATTTCGGACATATTTGAAAATAAAACTGAAACAGTTTGACTTACTAATAATCATTGCGTTTTGAGGAGCTCAGCCAGTTCGTACCATTGAGGATGCTTACAGCTGTGTTGACACTGTTCACTGTACTTTGCAGTCCTCACATCCGTTATCAAAAGTTGGCGTAGTCTAGAAATATCAGGATCATCAGTAATTATCTGACACCCGATCACAGGGGGTTCATCCTTATTCTCAGTAGTTGCCAAACAAGAGAATTGATTGGTCAAAGGCAGAGACAAAGAATTATCAACAATATCCTGATGGTCTGGAACGATAAATTGAGTAATTTTTTGCTGCTTGCTTTAGGGTGAACTGTGTCTATATCAATAGGTGACAAAGCCGCCACTCTTCCCCCCTCCCCCCATTCTCAATTAAGGGAGGAAAGTAGGGGAAACTGTCTTGGCGGGCCTCAATGAGCTCTCAAGGGCCTGTATGAGGCCCTTCAGCATGTGACCGCCAGCGCACACCACCAGCACAGCCTGCAGCAATGCTGCCACTGTTGTAGCCCCGGCGGTGATGTGTGGGCTGGGCCAGCTGCCTCACTCATCCAAGGGGGAAGCACTGCACCCCGGCACTGACGGCCTGCTTCCACTCACCCTGCCTGCAGCAACGTTGCTGCTGTTGTAGCCCTTGCGGGCGCGTGTGGGCAGGGCCAGCTGCCTCGCTCGTCCAAGGGTGGGGCACTGCTCCCCAGCCAAACGGCCTGCTTCCATTCCGATAGCTTCTATATAAGGAGCGACTCAATGGATTAGGGAAGATACAAATGAGGGGGGCTTATGAAAGAAATTTACAAAATCATGAGGAAAAGTAAATAGGATGCTGTTATATACAGCTGTTATAGAACTAATGAATGTCCAATGAAATTAACTGGCAGCAGATTTAAAATAAATAAAAGGTAGCATTTTTTCACTCAACAATTAGCCTGAAGAACTTATTGCCAAGGGATGTTATAAAGGCCACTAACATAAATGGGTTTTTTTAAGTATTGGATAAATTAGAGGATCGGTCCATAAATGGATATTTGTCAAGTTGACGAGGGGCACGACACCTCTGACAGTAAGGGGCTGGGACTGAATAGCAGCAATTCATCCAATAAGAGGTATCTTCTGAACTATTTTTTTTCCATTTAGGACCGACATGTGAACCACCATCTCTTTCGTCCATGAACTCAGATATTACTGTACAGCATCTTCTGATCTAAGGCTAAAAGCTCAAGTAGAGGAGAGCTCTGATGTGGTTATAAGCTTCACATTGCAGGTTAAGGCTGTCTGAGCATTATGCTAATTAAATGGAATACTCCATTATGACCTGTTGTACACTTATCTGAAGCAACCAATAGGATACTGGGCCTGATTGACCATTGGTCTGACCCAGCATGGTAGTTTTTATTATTAGAGCACGGGAACCCTCTAATAGTTAAGGAGTGTTACACCCTCCATTATAAAGCCCCAACATTCTATTTGCTATACAATTGGCATGAGTACAGTTAGGATCTTAGAATTTGTGGTGAAAAATCACTAGTGTAAGCGGTTCATGCTGTCCACATTTCAGCTGAATCGGTTGGATAACAGCTGAGATATCACAGTTTGAAAACTGCACTTTGAAAGCCTGTTTTTTCAAAATTTAGACCATCTCAGTCTCGGCAGGGTAAAGGGGTTTTGTGTTGGTTGGGAGGAAGTGTAAGCTTTTTAGAAAATTCAAGGAGGCTGTCAGGGTGCCTTCTGTTTTATTTTTTGTAAATCCGGTTAGTAGTTTTTAAGTTATGACATATTGAAAATTCAATATTAGCCTATGGAGACCATCCTGAGTGTGGAGTGCCTGCGAGCAGTCTATGTGTAATGCAGAGACTGTTTAAAAGTAAACAGTTTTGAATACTGGCTTCTTGCCAGAGCCTATCAGTGCTGGGGAAAGAGAGGGAGCTACACCTCTCAGGGGGCAGTGTGAGTGACTGGTCAACCATGTTTAGAGTTGATCTGGTGGGGAGAGGAGGAAAGCAAGGCCTGTGGAAGGGAGAGAGCTGAAGGTCATTCTGATCTGATCCCGCACAGCAGGTGCCTCAGCAGGTGTAAGGGACACTGAGATGGCTAAACAACAGAGCTAGCTAATCCCACAGTGATGTTTGGGGTGGCTGATCTTGCCCCCGTAAACCCGCCCAGAACCACAGAGCACATTAATTTCAGTAACAGCCCTTCCCCCTCCAAAAACGTGGTGTGTCTAGGCCGCAGCTTCAATGGGCGCCTCATTGGAGGAGCATGGCTAGGGTCAGAGCACTGGAGTTTGCCTGGAATGGTCCCAGGTGCAGGAAGAGGGCAGAGGTTTATCCTGGAGACAGGGACAGGAGGCTACAGTTGGGATGGAATTGATCTTCTTTTAGCTCTTCTCCCTCTGACTTTCCCAACCACACTAAGGAATGAGGGGTAAGCAGGTGCTCTAGGCTGATACAGTGGGTGTTGTACAAGAGGGGGGTAGGGAGATGGTGGGGTCCTGTGCACAGCAGCCCTGTGCGGCAGAGTGGAAAGTGTAGTCCTCTTGGGAGGACTCTAAGAGCGAGCCACAGCCCAGGGAGAGAAATCCTATGGGGGAGCAAAGGTAGCCCTGTCCAAGGGGGAGTAAAGTGGGGGAATCTTGTAGAGACAGCTGCAGAATAATGGCCATAATTGTGCCGAGTGAGAGCCCTGGATAGAGGAGAACTGAGTGCGGGAGCTTTGTACAGGGGGAGACCTTCAGATTGGGCAGCATTATGCCAGGTGGAGAGTCCTGTACATGGGCACAGCAGAGTCAGGGAGCCCTGTAAAAGCAGTGAACTAGCCAGGGGGGTCCTAGAACGCAGAAAGCAGTGTTGCACAAGGAAAAGAACTCTGACAGTGGGGAGTAGAGTGGAAGACTGTACAATCCATGAGCTAGAGACATCATAGAGAGACGTTTTTGGAAGTTTGCAATGCTTAAACCGAACCCAAGTTGTATTCTTAGTAAAGTATTCTTTGTTTCCTTCAAGACTCTTCTCTCCCATAAAATCTTTTTAGCTTGTCCTTGCATGATGATTTAGCCTTGGTAATCTTGACCCGCTTTATGTTTATTGCTTCCGAATTTGAACCCATTTATTTTAGTCTAATATTAACCAGTTATTATGGCTGGCATTATACCCTTCTGTGTGGCAACCTAGGCATCCTAGGTGTATTTTATTTGTATCATATTTGCTCTTGTATTACAGTAATAGCTTAATTCCAGGTTGAGGGAACGAAATTTAATTGGCTAACATATTCCCTTGGGAATTTGCTATTGCCCTGCTGGGACTATTTATTTTACAGTAGGGATTGTTGTATGTTAGTCTTGTACTGTATACATTTGGGCTTCTTTTAGAAGGCACCAGTAAATTTTGAGTTTATTTTACTGGGCTGCCACACAGGGATTTTAGCATTTTATAGTTTGTATATTTTTGTTGTTTATCGATCCCTATATGATGTAGGGTTTATCCTTTGTATTTTGTCGTTTTCTATGATGTGTTATGTATTTGTTATAAAGCAATGGCCTACGGCCACGCTTAATAAAACTACTAGTAGTAGTAAAGCAGGGAGCTACCAGTAAAAATCCAGTTTTGCCTTGCTTGCTATTTGAAGGAAGGAACAACCTTCTAAACTGAAGGGAGCAGCTCTTTCACCTTGGCCTCCCGTAAGGCCTGCTTCCATAGTGGGAGCTCAGTATTCTACTTTGCCAGCAGGATAAATTTTCTCCATTGCATTGTATTTAACAAAGATCTTGGATATTCCATAATAAAAAAAACTCCTGTTTACAAGAAGACTTAAGGCTATTGCAAATTCAGCATGCACTAAAAAGCATGGAAATTACAAGTTAAGGCTTCCGTCTTAATGTCTGTGCTATGTTAGCAGTAAAGACATTGTACAGTTTCACATATTGTGCTCACTTACAAATTAGGCTCCATGCACCCACACTTTGCCTTTGTCTTTCAGCCCCAATCCTCTAACTCTTTGCAGGTTGGGGGCAACACTGAAGCTGGGGACAGGAGGGTGTGAGCTGGCCCCTCACCCCCTCCTTTCCCTCTGTCCTTTCAGTTGGGGAGAATTGGACAACTGACTATTGGCTCACAACCCTCCCTCTTACCCACTAGTCTCCACTGCCCTCCCAGAGCACAGTGAAGCTGGCTAGAGTAGTACACAAACGTTTAATTAAAACTAAGTTGAGTATGCATTGAAATTAATAAAATGGAATGGCCATTGGAAGGAATGGAAACAACAGCAGTGCCAATTTTTAAATAAATACTATTGTCATTCCAACATCCAAGTAAGTGATTGTGAAACTATACAACACAGTTGCATCTTTGGGAGTACATAGGGAAGGCAAAAGGGTGTGAAATGATGAGGAAGGCACCAGATACAGTAAGTGGAATGGTTGGAATGAAAGGGAAAAATACAAAGAGTGTGCAGGATTAAGTAAGTGGGTGGAATGACAGGAGGAAGTAGAAATAGTTACAACAACAAGGTTCTGAGTGAAATAACTGATTTAGAAGACTGATGGGATATCTGAAGAAGCAGTTGTATCGTTTTACCCACTTACCTTAGCTGACTCCCAATAGCCTCCCTCCCGGTTATTCCATTTCTTCTCCTGTGTTGTTGTTGTTGTTTGTTTTTTTGTCATTTCACCCACATGCTTCTGTTCCATATGACACATACAGACAAACTTTGTATTTCCCAGGGCTTTTGAGTTCTCAGGGAGGGAACTGGGGGCTACAGGGTTAGAGGGGTGACTTGGACCCAGGACTCCTGGGTTCTCTATTATAAGGTTGAGAGCAGGGGAGAGGAGAACAGGCTCTGAACCAGGACTATTGAGTTGCCTGTGAAGGGAGTGCAGCCTACTGGATTAGAGTAGGGTGGAGAGGCTGGAAGCCAGGAGTACTGAGTTCTCTGTTACAGTGCTGGGACCAAGCAGATTAGAGGGGGAGAAGGGGTGGGAGCCAGAACTCCTAAGTTCTCTCTTTCTTAAAGAGGAAATGGAGGGGGTGAGGGGCCAGCTCACGCTCTCCTGTCCCCAGCTTCAGTGTTGCCCCCAACCTGCAAAGAGGAAAAAGATTGGGGATGAAAGTAGAAGGCAACGTGTGGGTGCATGGAGCCTAAGTTGTAAATGAGCACAATATGTGAGACTGTACAATGTCTTTACTGCTAACATGACACGGAAGTTAAGGTGGGAGTCTAAACTTTCAATTTCCATGCTTTTTAGTGCATGATTGAATTTGCAAGAGCCTTAACTCTTCTTGTAAACTGAAGGGTTTGTGGTTATGGAATGTTCTTAAGCAGTATGTACCTTTGTCACAGTTTGATCATCCTGATAAAATATTCACTACACAGGGTGACGGTGGAGATGTGACAGGGGAGTTGTTAGAAAATATAGATGTCTAAAAAGGTAAGAGAACCCTTGTTTGCAGGGACCAAGCATATGAGGGCGCATATACGGAAATTGTAGGCAGTGTTGCGAGGATGGGCACATGTACACCACATACCATCTAATCCCTCTCTGGGTTGGTGTTAGAAACCTTCGCATTGCATTTCCATCTTCAACTGGTATAGACTCTCATTACATTTTTAATAGGTCAGGCTCTCTCAGTTCATCAGCTTGCATCCCCTAAGTCTGTACCCCTTAAATGGTGACCAAAAGTAAATGTTCAAATGGCAGTTTGACTACCAGTGTCATGTGTGTTGGTGTTCTCATTCCAGTTTCTAAGAGACTGGTGACTTCATCACAAGAAAATTCACATTTGCATTATTCTGTAGTCTGTATGGTAGGAGGCTGCTTTGGAGACTATAGCTGACTAGGGTAATGCCTAAGTTTAAAGCCTCTTGCAACTATGTCTGTAATTTGGTGTGCAATGCGTCAGGTAGAAAGATTTCTCAATACTGAGGTAAAGATATGGTCCCTCCAGAACAGATTTAGCATACATTGCTACGATAGCAGCTGGGTTGGGAGCATGTTCTGCTGGGGACCTTGCTCTGCTTTGTTGAAGAGCGCCTGAACAGAGGTCTCACTGGCTGTTCTAGTAGGTTGTGGAACCAGAATACATAGAAAGAATGTCCTAAGAGCTTAAAACAGGCTTGGTGACTGTAATGAATATACCAAGCTATCCTTAATAAGTCTTAATTGTAGAGCTGCCTCTAAAATACAGTCTTCTACGTCACCAAAATCTTGTGAGATTCTACTATGATGTTTTATTCACATAAATTGATATGATGAAAGTCTTATCTCTAATGTACAGATATATGAATCTCCTAATTTGTGTAACCTTGTATAAGAGCCAATGATCTGCCTTAATGTATATATATATATATATTGCTTCTTAAAATCTAATTACATTTTCATTTTCAAAATGCAGTGCATTAATCAGTTAGCTGCTGAAAAAAAATGAGGTAGTATGACAGACACATAAGCATGCCAAGAGACAAAAAAGCAAACAAACCTTGAGACCCATTTTTTTTTTGGCAGGCAGATTCCTGCAAAAAATGTCTCTCCATTTGCTTACAGGACAATACTTTGGGAACAAATAAAAGCGTCCACCCTGTGTGGCTCGAAAGCTTGCATAATCTCACCAACAGTAATTGATTTCATCTCCATCTCTTACATTTAGGACCAATATGGCAACCACCATCTTTCTCATTCCATGAACTCAGATAGTACCCTACAGAATCTTTTAATCTAAGACTGAAGTAGGGCTGAAGCTTGCAGCTTGAGTCTTGCCAGTTCTTGATGAGAATGGGGGTTTTCCAATCTCGTTCCCTAAATGAGAAGAGATGAGGGGGGAAAAAACATTCTCGCTGAGAACCGGCGAGATTTGAAAGCCGGCGTGGGAGCCAGGCAGGGTGGACAGGTTGCCAGAGGTGAGCAGGGAGCAAAAAACCTACCCCTTGGGAACCTTCGGTGCCTGCCCCAAATCCCTGCCTACCCGGGAAGGGAAATTCTGGGCAGGGGGCCAGGAGGGGAGTTGGGGGCCTAGCAGAGAGTTGGGGATGGGGTGTTTACCCTCTGGAGAGGGTCCCGTGAAGTGTGGCCTCTTCCTGGGGTTGTAGGTTTCAAAATAAAAACAAATTAAGCATGCTCAGAAGGGCCTGATCAGCACTTCAGGGCATGCTCAACCCTTTGCAAAGATGGCGCCGGCAGCGTTAGCATGTTGCTGGAACTATTTTTGAAAAGGGCAGCCTGTTCTAAGCATTTTCAGAAATTCTGCTGGCACCATCTTTGTAATGGGCTGAGCGGGCCGGTCAGGTTTTAATTTAAAACCTACAACCCCGGGAAGGGGCCACACTTCACAGAACCCCCACATAGGCCCCTACCCAGAATTTCCCTTCCCAGGCAGGCAGGGGGTCCGGCCAGGCGCCAGGAGTGGCCAGGGGGTAAATGTTTGCTCCCTGCTCAGCCCTCCCCCCACCTTCAGCAAGGTTCATGAAATCTCGAGGGAAGGTGCAAGATCGTGCAAAATCATTTCCCCCCCTCCCCGCGCCCACCCTCCCTTCTTTAGTCTTGAGAAAATTTCATCCGGGTGGGGTCCTGGGCTCGTTTCAGTCCTAGGATGAAGTTCGAGTAGAGGGGAGATCTGATGTGGCTAATAAGCCTCAAGTTGCAAGTAATGCTGTCTGAGCAATAGGCTAATTAACTACCCTCAGCTCCGTCCCACTTTGTTTGCATGCAGATCTGTCATGACTTCCATATGTAGTATATATTCTGGGCCTTTGTGGACATGGCAGTATGCCACGAGCAAGATATCACGTTGCACAGCAATGCAGACATTCAATTTTAAATTTCAACTTTATTCCTGTGCTTTGAACCTTGGAGGAAAGTGATATGCTGCTAAAATTTTAACAAGCAGTTCCACAAAACATTTTCATGTAGACTGCGAAAGACCTCTGAACTCCAGAGGTGCATGTGGGTGCTACAAAAGCAAAGGGTAAGGAATGGGAGAATAAATTTTTGTCCAATTCAAATAAATTGAAAATGCTTAATATTTAATGTGACACATTCCACTGGCATGAAATTTTCTTTTTAGAAATAGTTTTAGGAGCCTTGGGGATAAGTTGTTGAGAGAAGATGGTTCACTAGAAGTCGGAAGGGTCTGAACGCCATCAAAGGCAGTGAAATCACCCCAGCTTTCTCTTTAGGGTTGGTGGTAGAAGTTTAACGGAGAGGCTCAAAGGAGTGTAAAAGACACATCATTGCAGGGACATACGGCTATTACGAGCTTGTTCTCTTAGAAGGTATTTTTTACTCAAGAATGTGAGACAAGATTAGACGGTGCAAACACAAAAAATGCTGAAGTTGCAGTTTTCGTGTAGGATTTACACCTTTTCAAAAACTAAATCCAACTTCCAAAAGCCTATTTTGCTTCATAATGAACTGAAAGAAAACAAGCTGGGGAAACTCTTATGCACTTTGAATATTTAACATATATAGATTGACTAGACCTGGAACTTCAAGCTGGCTCTAAATGTGACTGCCAATTTAACGCTACATTCTGCCAGTGAAGTACCTACAAAACATCCCAGTGAAAAGCTGTATGCAAACTCTGGGAGCAGAATATGGTCCATATGGGCTTACACAATGCAAATAATAAAATACCTCTCTTTAAAACCTGTCCCTGGTGTCAGTGGTATAAGCAAAACCACAGCAAGCCCAGACTCACGTCCCAATTTGGGCCACCAGAAGGGCAGCGGGGCGGCTGTCCCAGCCAGCCTCCTCTCACAAAGGCCGTGGTGCTGTCCTGGATCCTGGTGAGACCCCTCGGACTGAAATCAGCCCCCCCTCCTCCGCCTTGGATGTTTGAAGAGTCACCAGGGCCAGTGATCCACCCATGCCCACTCTGAAAATTTTCTTCTTGGTGAGGCTCTTTGCAAATGGCCTAAGTATTACTAGAAAATGTTCAGAGTGTACGGGGGCAGTGCTATCTCCACTCCCTCACCTGCTCACTCTGAAAATTTCCTACTGACACTCAGCCAGCTTGCAAAGTCCAGGGCCTGGGTTCAATTGACTTCCATTGCTTCATGGTAGCTACGCCCCTGCCTGCTGCTGTGTCTATGGCCCTTTTCCAGAGGCTTTTGTCTTGTAGCCCTTTTCACACAGACACTCTTAACACTGATAAAATGGGTGTTACATTTTATTATACATATTGCAGGGCTGCAGGTGTGTGCTATGGGTGCCCTGTAACATGCATAATAAAATGTAACACCCATTTTATCAGTGTTAAGAGTGTCTGTGTGAAAAGGGCTACAAGACAAAAGCCTCTGGAACGTCCCAGAGCACTGGTGGCAGAGTAGGCTGGCCCAGCCCAGAGCCCTGGTCAAAAGCAGGGCAGCTGTCCATCTGATGCATAGACCCACACTGCTGCTCCACTTCCAGCCAGCCATTGCCCTGGGGAGCACCATAGTGTTGCGGACGCTGTAGTCCACAACCCTTTGGTGGTGGTGGTGCCACCGCACAGGTGGTTCGAGGAATCCACCGGGTCCATCTGATCCCAACCCAGATTGAGCTGGGAGCGGGCAGACCTGGGGGGGCACCCGCAGAACAGCTCCAGGGGCAGGCAGTCCCACGTCCGTCTGAAAACACCCATTGTACTGTCTTACATATTGTGCTCACTTATAACTTAGGCTCCATGCGCCCACACTTCATCTTGTTCTTTCAACCACAGTCCTCTTCCTCTGCAGGTTGGAGACAAGGGGCTGGAGGCAGCAGAGGTTCAGGGGGCAACTTACTTCCCCCTGCCCCCATTCTGTCCCCACATCACAACATTTGTCCAGGGGTTAGGGGAATACTGGGCTGGAGACAACACCCAGGCAGTGCCAGCACGGGCTGGGAACAGCAAGGGGATGGCTTTTGGGGGCCACACATTTGTAGTGCTACCCCATTGCAATGCAGCTGGCTCTGGGTGGGGGCATCCCTACACCCCTGCTGTCCTCAGCATTTCCTCAGGCTCAATCCCACTGATGCCATGTGGGGACTGCAGGGGAGCAGCCCCAGTGTTGCCCCCAACCTGCAGAGGAAGAGGACTGGAGCAGAAAGAGCATGGCAATATGTGAGTGGATGGAACTTATAATCAGGGTTCCTAGTTTTCTCTGCCACAAAAGTGGAAATTCTCAAAAATCTGTTTTTTGGCTGTTAAAATTAGAACGTGTTTATTGCAAATTATTCATTTTTGGTGACAATTTGATGGACTGGCTGCCACTACTACTCAAAGAACAAAATAAAACTATTCCCCTCCCAGCCAGACCCAGCACTGAACCCGTCTCTCCCTCTGCTGGTGTGTGTGGGGGCAGGGGTGCCGCTCCCCCCCCGCCTCATCATGGACCATAAAATATCTCTGCCTCACCAAAAACCAGACATGGCTGTGTTCTTTCCATACCAAATCTCTTCCCTCAAATGTAGGCGCACACCAGAACCTTCACAGAGCTTCCACCTCCTTTAAATTTCCGCTGCCACCAGTCAATTTTTACAGGCGGAAATTTCCCAGAAAAACCTGGAATTCTGTTTTTCTCTGGGGAAAAAAAAATTCTCATATAACCCCTCATCCTTAAGGTGTAGACCTTAAGGATGAGGGGTTATATGAGAATTTTCTTTAGTTTCAGTTTGGTTTCATTTTCCACATTTATTTCCAGCAAAAACCAGAAAATACTAAAGCATGTTAACAAGTAACGCATATTACTTCTGGGTTACTTATTACCCTTGAGATCGTCCGTGAGAGCCTTTTCGGAGGTTTCCCGGGCGAGGCGGGTGGCCACCGATGTTAGATCTTTTTCGGTGGCCGCCCCTGTGCTGTGGAATTCGTTCCCGGAGGAGGCTCGGTTGGCTCCCACTCTCCTGCTGTTTCGGCGTGTATGTAAGACCCGGCTGTTCCGTCAGGTTTTTGGCGAGGGGTAGGGGTGGGGTGGGGTTTTTCCCCACATATTGTAATTTTAAATTGTTTTTAAAATTTTAATATTTTTATTGAATGTTGTTCGCCACCCCGGGGGGCGGGATATAAATTTTAAATAAATAAAAAATTATAAATAAAATTAAAAATATTTCTAAATATGTGACAAGCTCCAGCTCATACTTTGACCAAATTGTTTTGCTCTTCTCTATATTTAAATAAGATTTAATTTACTGGATTATTCAATATATTTAAGGTTTTACTTCTGCTAGTGTTTGATTAAATCATTTTGTTTGGGATATCATTCTTTAAAGTAGCGTAATTGAAAACGGTTTTCAGACCAGTGGCTCTGAGGAGCATTTAATATATCTTGTCCTCAAATAACCAATTACATTTAAATAGTGTTGGCTGTGACAATGGAATGCATACGCTGCGCTGAAAGCCTGTAGTACTGCTAAATTGATTCCAGAATGTTTCCCAAAACAAGGATGACCCCTAGAGGTGTGATTACATGGCAGTTGCCAAAACCTAGTTAGGCTATTTAGTGCAAGCTGTTTTAAAAACCTGATATATGCAACAACAAAGACCATATTTTTATTATTTTATATCTGATTCCAGCATTCTTCATACTTTTTTATTCAGAGAAAAGTACTTTATGAAATACATAAGTTGCGTGAAAATTCTATTTTCAGTTGATTGGATCATCTCTGAAATTACATAGCATGTATTTAAAATATGTTTAACATGCAAATGACATAATTTTGTTATGTTAAGAGACACCATAGGACAACCTGATTCCTTTCCTAGCTACCACAAACTGTAGTACTGTCTGTGTCTAATTCTGGCTGCAGCCTTGAAACTCATAAGTGATTGGTTTAAAAGTAGTTGTCACTTAGGATTGAATTTATATTGACAAGATAAAAAATATTTCAGGGTAGCACTGCATTCCTTCTTCCAAGGATTATACAGCTGCTATTTGTAAAGCAAAGTGTTTAGGCCTCTGATGAGAGCGGTTCCAAACATGAATTTAGGAAAGTCAAAAAAAGGCCAAAAATACTATGGCTCTTTAAGCTATATTTACAAAGAGTTTCCAGCTTTAATTGATATTCATACTTTGGTAAGTAAGCAAGGAACACTCCTGACATCTTATTCACTGATTAATTATTTCTTTTTATATTTTATGTAATTTCACTATTTAATCCCTTTAAATCACAGCATGTCTGACTTTGAAAAAGAACTAGAGAGACGTGTTTTTTAATGCTGTTTCTTTAAAGATGAGATATAGGACTCAAAAGGTAAGTCACAGTTGAAACAGAGAGTTCTAAGAAATATAGCAGAACTCTTCAAAAATCACAGAGACTTCCCTTGGGAAATAAATATAAAATCTGTGAGCCGTAGCGTATGGGGGGGAAAAAAAACTTGTGGAAAAATGACACACTTTTTCCAGTATAAAATTGTAATAGTTTGACTTGTTTGTATCCACAGACCTCCTTATATCATCCTTCAACAGACAGAGGACTGGACAGACCTTCTAGGTAAGGAGTTTGTTGCATCAATATAGGAGAAAAACTAACTAGTCTGTGCAATAACTTGGGACTAACTGGACTTTCATTGCTGCTATTGAAAACACATGTAGTTGGGCTTTCCAAGGGAACTAAAGGAAAAGGATGGAATTCTAACATAATGCGCAGCCTGTCCGTGGCAACGACTACCACCTGTGGACTGAAATACTAATTAGCCGTCACATGGACACCTGCCCCACCTCTGCCCTGCCTCACCCCCGAGCACGCTGTCCATTTAAAGGCAGTCCGCCAGATGCGGAGGTGGAGCAGAGGCAGGAAAGGCTGTCCCTGCTCTCGGGCTGCTCCACTGGCTATGCTCTGCCAGCAGAGTGGGCAGCCCAACCCTGGGACAGGGACCGGAGGTGAGGCTGTCATCTGTCTACTGGGTGGATGGTCGCCACAGCCCCACTCAGCCAGGGGTTGCCCTGGCAACACCATAACTTTGCGAGCAATCTGCCTGCAATGCGGGAGGGGCACTGTGCAGGCAGACCCGTGGGCCCTGGTAGCCAAAACGGAACCAAGTGTGGCTGCGAGCGGGCAGATGCAGGGGTGGACCCCCAGACTTGTTCCAGGCCAGAGTTATGCACCCCAGCATCCATGTGAATGTACCCATTATAGCCACTGCATGCTTCCTATCTTCAGAGGCCTCTACCCACAGTGTAATAATCACGGATCCTGTAGCCTCTTCCTGTGTCATTCTGTTTGTGGAATATCTTCCCCTACATGTAGAGCTGCTCAGAAGCTCTCTACCATGTTGTCCTGGTCCTCTACTTCTCCCCTCACCCCACATTGCAGGGTTTTTTGGGTGTGGGCCCTCTAAAGTAATGTTTAATTAATATGACATAAATGTCAAATGCTGAATTTGAGAGGAAGGAATGTTACTGTGTTTATCAGTGTTCAAAATGGACTGAAAGACAAGAATGGTGTTCGTTTCTTGGTCTGATAGTTTACATTCTGATAGTTTAAACCCCTGTTAAATACTGGCTAATTCCTTAAATCCTACTTCAAGTTCTGGCAATTTAAAAAAATCAATTTAATAACACTGACTATTATTGAGAGCTACTGGGCAGGGAATGGGTGGATGCAGAGAAGCCAGAGAAATAATCATGATAATGAGGCAGACAACTCCAAATGCCATTCTTTAATGCTGATCTTTTCCAAAACTTTCTCCTAATGCTTGCACCCTATGACCATACACTCTTTATTTCCTGCATATCACAACATAATACCACTCTGCTGCTCAGCCTTCCTAGGCACTATGAGCACGATCCAGGTCCATACAAGTCAATGGGAGTTTAGCCATTGACTTCAATGGGAGCTGGATCGTGCTCCAAATGTTTAGCAGGACCCATCAAAATGTAGCAAAGGGCCAACAGTAGAGAAATTATCCCTTCAGGGATACCCTTTCACTCCTGTTCTAGACTAACTTTAGAGTACCCAGCCTTGAGAAGCATTTCTGGGTTTGTGCGAGCTGGATGCCTTATGCCTAGTAACCTCCCTATCCATAGTGTAAATAAGCAAGAGTGCTATTATTTATAGCTGCCCTCACTCCAGGGCAGCCACGGGACTTGGAGCAAAGCATGTGGAAGGGAGCAAGAAAGCAAAGAGCTGCAATGTGTTTTTTTTCTCTCTTTTTAAATACGTTAGCTGTCCTGAGCCTTTGGGGAAACCAACTGCCTTGCAGAAGCACGGCAAAACAGTTATGGTGCACTGTGTCGGTGTCCCATCCGGAGGAGCAACAATCCAGGCACTGGGCAAGTCCTGCCATTGTCACTGCTCTGCCAGGCCACCAGCCTAAATTCATCACTCCTTTCAAGTCGGAGCACAGGGCTTTAGCTGCTGCCCATAGCATCCCCAGAAGGCAGACTCATGTGTTGCTTGGATTCACTAGAACTAACTGTAGTTGTTTAGTCCTTCATGCTCTCTCTTCCCAGGCATGGCAAAACCAGAGAATAAGACAGTGGGTACAGCCACACAACATGCAGGCTGTGCCTTGGGGAGCCTTGCTCCACTGTGGGTGACCTTACCACACAATGCAGTGCATTGTGCAGCCAGTGTCAACCAGATGTTCCCTGCGCTGC
The DNA here is from genome assembly GCA_003113815.1 of Sphenodon punctatus. Classification (NCBI taxonomy): domain Eukaryota; kingdom Metazoa; phylum Chordata; class Lepidosauria; order Sphenodontia; family Sphenodontidae; genus Sphenodon; species Sphenodon punctatus. The sequence goes on along the minus strand of QEPC01001717.1, from coordinate 2,585,317 downwards.
ATGGCAGGGGGTGGGGGGAGCAGCTGGCTGCTACGCAATGCATCCTCAGGAAAAGTCTGAGGGTGCATTGCAGGACAACCTTGGGGTAAGGCTCCCCAAGGCAGGGCAAACCATGTGCCCAGTTGCTCTTTGCCCCACCGTGCAGTGAGCATCGCTGCGGAACTTTGAGCCATGGCAGCTAGTGCCCGTCATGCACAGCCACGTCACTGGCAGGAGCTCAGGGAAGGAGGTGGGGCAGTGCCAGGTACCCACTCATGTGGCTAGCCTGCCCTGGCCACACAATGGGACCCAATTGTCTGACGTGTTCCCTGCGCTGGCCCTGAGTACGATATCGGTGCTTGCCCACCACGCACAGGGAATCAGGCCCTCTGTGGCTCATGTGGCCTCCTCACCAAGTAAAGAGGGAGGGAGAGAGAGGAGAAAATGTTAAGAGGTCTGAGCAACCAATCAGCTCACCTGTGAAGCAAAGGTATGGCTGGCTTGAAAGTGCACCCACCCTGTGGCCTGGTGTTAGTTTTTCTCCTTACATCTATTCTATTGAAGACTGTTGCCTGACTGGCTTCTTGCCAACGGTAGTGAAAACAATTTTGGAGGTCTGGATACACGTTTTTTTCTTCTTCTATTTTGGGGTATATTTGTTTTTGTAGCATGACTGTTAAGTGTTCCATGGCTAAATGGTCTGATTCTTGATCCCTGAAGAGAAGCTATACATTGCAGATAAGCCCTGCCCCAGAGTTCAGAGTGGAACTAATATTGGTTCTTTCTTTAGTTCTGCAAGTACTGCAAGTGACTACAGAAAAAGGAGGAAGTCTGAGCCTGCAGTCGGTCATCAGAAGGCGCACAGTGACCAAAATGCAAACAGGATTAGCATGGGCCATGCAGATATGCATGGCACATACTCTACCCTTAGAAAGCCTTTTACTAGCTCTTCTCCTTCTTCTCCATCAAAAGCAAAAGGTAAGTTGGGCAAATTTGCAAACTGGCAATAAGCTAATTGCAGACAGAGCTCAGCTTGTAAACTCCCTGGTGTCTCTAATTTATGACTGTACAGCACCAAGTATATTACTTTCACTATATAGATAATATTATTATAGACTGTGTAAAATTTTAGTAATAATCTGGAGGTGGTGTATGCTGTTACACATAATTCACGGAGGAAGCTATCTTCTCAAGCACAATTTTCAGTCAAGAATGAAAATGTGGACCCCTACTGTCTGATCCTCAAAGTACTCCACAAGCGAAGCCTCAAAAAAGTGAATGGTGCTTGTGCTGACAGAGCACTTTGAGGATCAGACTGTTACATGCATTAATTCAGGCGGATGAAAATCTGGACATAAAGGAGTTTTCCATATACAGACCCTCCTGTATATTTTATTTAAATAAACTCAGTCAAATGAAGAATGTGATTTGTAATATATCACGCATGTTCATAAAACTATATTTCACACATTGCTTTCTTGACAGCAATTATGGGAGAGTCTTGTATTTTTTTAAAAGCTTCCAGCATACACAGGATGTGAACTAAAATGGACAGCATTCAAGACTGCTGGGAAACACAGAAATTTTTAAATGCTCATCTTGTTCCAACTTGCACCCAATTCTTGGCAAGATAATAAAGTTTGGAAAATAATTAACCAAAAAAATTCCACCACTCTAAAACTGATTTGACTCGATGATGTGAAATTTATTACTGTTTAGTAGCTTAGATACAACTTTGCTGCTCCCCGCAATTGTTGGTTATTTTTATAACAAGGCTTTGCATGAATTGTTCAAATTCAAGGTTTTATTAATTGTTCAACTTTAAGGTTTTGCATAGATTGTTTACAGCGGAAGTGAATATAACGTACAGCACCTATTCAGTTAGTTAACTGTGACAGCGTTTAAGTTTTCGGATAAGGACTGTAGACTTGTTTGTGCTGTACAGACTTGTGAAAGACAATTTAACCCCTTCCCGCCCCACATACCTGCATTGCAAGCCCCAGCTAGGATTAGCAACTTACAGTTCTTCTGGTCCTTGACAATCAGCTGATCAGCCAGAAGCAGGAGTGCTGCTCACAATGAAGTAAGAAAGACAGCATTCCTACTGCCAAGAGGGAGCAGGAGCCAATCTCCTAGGAACCCTGCTACTCCCACAGTTACCATCCTGGAGAGGTGTCTTCTACTCCTATGGTCAGGCCAACCATGCCTAAGCTACATTACAACCCATTAAGTGGACAAAAACCAATATCACCAGGGCCAGGAGGAGATGGACATTGCCCCCCGCCCCCCAATGCCTAAACTGTAAATGTCCCCTACCCCCTGTAATTAAAGCCCTAGCAGCCCTGAATGCAAGGAGGAGTTCCCTCCACTCCCAGCCTGAGTATCCTACCATATTCACTGCCAGAGAAGCTGTTCTGAGATGGCTGCGTGCAGAGGTCCTTAGCACAAGCAGCTTCTCGTCCACTTTTAACTGTGCTTTTCTTCTTTCCCATGCCTTTCTGTTACTAGCCCCAATTCCTCACTCCCCACCCTCCCACAAGAGACCCCTCTTGTTACTTTCAGTTCAAAAAGCATTCAGTGAACTTCCTCCATTGCTGTCATGGGAAAATAGATACTCCAACCAGTAGATTTGTGTTTGTTCCTCACACTATGTCTGTGCCTACTCCATGGCTCTTGCACTCTTCTCTGGGTGTTTTGTTTGCCTCCTTTTACCTCTCTGCCTTTCTCCTTCCCTTTTCACTTCATCACCTACCTACCTACCTCTCCATCTCCACTTCTCCCAACTCTCCCCCCCCCCTTACTCAGACCCCAGTCTCCCTATCCAAATATCACCTCTAAAGTCTCCTGTTCTTCTCCAGGATATTTCTCCATATCCAATCCTCTCTCTGGCCCAACCTCATCCCCTTCTTTACCAACCTTTACCTCCCCTTCTCCTCCTCTCTCTAAAACTACCACTTCTCCATCAAGAAAGCAGCCTTCATCCATGATCTTTTCTTCTCTTGCTGGCTCCAGCTCCTAGCCACTACTGAAACTTGGATTCCTGCCTGCAACACCGTTATTCCCATTTCCCTCTTTTGGCAGCCTCACCTTCACCCTCTAAGCCTGCTCCAAAGGCCGTGGCACTGGTGTTCAGCTGCTCCTTGCCAAATCCTGCCAGTTCCAGCTCCTTACTACTTCTTCCTCTCTCTCCTTCTTTACCTTTGAGGCCCATTCCAACTCCTTCTACTTCTCATGTCCACTTCCATGTTCATCTACTGCCCCTCAGGTCCACTTTTCTCCTCCTCCTCTGACTGACACTTGGCTTAGTTTCTTCCTTTCTGGCAATATTCCCACCTTCATTCTTGGGGACTTTAATATCCATGTTGGCATCCTCTCTGACCTTGCTACCTAACCTCCCACTTCCTCTGTCTAATCTCGTCTTTTGATTTCCTCCCCTGGACTCACTGCCACTCTCTTGACTTAATCTTACCCCAAAATTGTTCCATTTCTGACCTCTCATTTGATGGCCTCCCCAACTCTGACCATCACTTTGCCTCATTCCATATTTCCAGTTCCATGTCTCCCATTCCTCCCTCCACTTCCTTGCCCAACCTCTCACTCCTTCTGTGGCCTTTGATTCATCAACCCCCAGGACTTTGCTTCCTCTTTCACCCATCTCCATTTTTCTCAACATTCTGTTCTTTCACCTGCCCTGAGATTCAGCCTTCAATGCATTTCTCTCTTCTGCCTTGGACTCCATTGTTCCCCACTTCCACTGTCCTAGCCATCCTATCGACCCCCAGCTTTGGCTCACCTCCATTATCTGCCTCCTTCGCTCCTGTTCTCATGCTGCTGAATGTCTCTAGGAAAAGTCTCATGAACTTGCTGACTACCTTCACTTTAAGTTCATCCTCTCAAGTCTCCACCTTCAGCTTTGCCATTGCTTTTGCCAAACAACACTACTACTCCACCCTGATCAAGTCTCGCTTCCATGATTTCCACCATATCTTCTTGACCTTCAATTTCCTCCTGAAAGCTCTCTGTCCTCCTCCCCATTCGTTCCTCTTTGCACAGGATCTTGCACAGGATTTTGCCTCTCCCTCCTCTATTTCCTTCCCCTTCTTGCCTTTCTCCTATCCTCCTCCTCTCCAGATTCTCTTGAGATCACTTCTCTCCTCATCCAAACCCTCCACCTGCCCCCATGGCCCTGTCTCCTCACCTATCTGTTATTGCCCCCTACTGCTAATGCATATCATAATCTCCCTCTCTACTGGTTCCTTTCCCTCCTCTTTCAAGCACACCACTGTCTCCCCTATCCTTAAGAAGCCTACTCATGATCCCACCACCTGCTCCCTATCTCATTCTTCCCCATCACTTTCAAGATCTTGGAATGAGCTATCTACACCTGCTGTTTTGACTTCCTCTCTTCCAATCCTTCCTTTGGCCCTCTTAATCTGGCTTCTATCTTCTCCACTCACACGGCTCTCGCCAATCACCAAAAAGCTTTTCTTAGCCTGGTCTAAGGGCTTCTATTCCATTCTTGTCCTGCTCAATCTGTCAATTGCCGTTGACCTCAAATGCCTCAACCACCTTTGACCACATCCTCTCCTTGATTAATTTCACTCCCAGTTTCCAGGGCTCAGTTTTCAATTGGTTCTCTGCGTATCTCTCTAACCATTCCTCTCTGTCATTTCCCTTCCCAGTTAGAGTTCCCCACAGCTGTCGTTGCCCCTATCGTCATCGTCTTCTTTTATACTCTATTCCTGGGCAAAGTCAGAATCTCACAGCTTCCGGTATCACCTGTATACTGACGACACTCGTTGTTTCTCTTCCTTCCCACATTCTCTCCCACTCCATCCAGTCTTGCATTGCCAACTGCCTCTCTGACATCTCTGCTTTGATGTCACACCATCTAGTCAAGTTAATATGCCAGACTGCACTCTTTGTCTTCCCTCCCTAAACCTTCCTCTGTCCTCCCTATTTCCAATGTTGGTGTCACCATCCAGCTTGTCCCTCACACATGTAACCTGTAGCTTATTCTTTGATTCCTCTTTTTCTTTGCATCCCAGATGCAGTCTGTTGCTGAAGTCCTGTCACTTCTCTTTGTATAACATAGCTAAAATCTGGCTCTTCCATTCTAATTCCACTGACAAAGCCCTAGTCCATGCTTCGCTGGGTCCCTCTCCCCCATTTGCATTCAGCACAAGTTCGTCTTCAAGGTTCAAGGTTCTTTGCTTTGTTCTCGCCTATTTTTCTGCACTTGTTTCCTGCTACATTTCTGGCCACATCCATTCTGCTCCCCTCCCAACCTTCCAATTTCTTTTGCAAACCTACCTCTTCTAACAGGCTTTTCCATCACCAGAGACTGCTCACCGATACTCCCTCTACTTCCTTTCATGCATGGTCCCCCTTTCTCTTCTATAACTAAGCCAAGCACATGCACCTACATCTCAATTTTGTGATTGTATTCCTGTCCCTCCCCATGTTCCCCCCCACTCTTGTCTCTCTAGAGTAACTGTAGCCAAGCTAAGCATGTTTACTGGCAACGTTTAAACTTTGTGAATCTACTCCTGGTCTCCTTATGTTCCCCCCTCCCTTATCTCTCCCAGATTGTAAGATCCTTGGGGCAGGGACCTTACTCTAATTAATGATTGTTCAGTGCCAGATACATTGCTGGTGCTATAGGAATACTTCATAATAACAACAGATTTTCAGTTTGAGTAAAATAATTCCTAAAATTACAGATATTATTATTATTATTATTATTTTATTATAAACATTTATATAGCGCCAGTCGTGTGGCCTGGTGCTGTACAGAACATAGAATTAGACGTGTCCCTGCCTATGGCTTACAATCTAAAAGACAAAAAGGGGGTGGGGAGACAGGGAGAGGGAACAGTGGGAGAGCAGGGGAGAAGACAAACAAACATTCAAGCAAATGCGAAGTCTCAGGTGCGTATGCTTGGCTTGGTTACAGAGAGGATTGTGGCAGCAGTCAGCAGAGGAGGGCAGACAGTAAGAGTAAGGGGAAAGACTAGCAGACATTGGGAAAGGCAGCAAGGAAAAGGTGGGTTTTGAGGAGGGATTTGAAGGTATGAAGGGAGGGGGCAAGGCAGATGTGGGCAGGGAGGGAGTTCCAGGCATGGGGGGCAGCGAGGGAGAAGGGTCGAAGGCGGTTAGGCAAGCAGGAGAAATGAGAGAGAGTGAGGGAGGGGACAGAGGAAGAGCAGAGAGCACGTGCAGGAGTGTGTAGGGAAATTAGGTCCGAGAGGTAAGGGGGAGCTTGGTCATGGAGCGATTTGAACGTGAAAACCAGGAGTTTAAACAGGATACATTCAGGAAGGGGGAGCCAGTGAAGGGAGAGGAGGAGAGGTTGCACATGGTCGAAGCGACGGGCAGAGTGAATGACCTTGGCAGCGGAGTTTTGGATTG
>QEPC01001717.1:2518140-2576378 GCA_003113815.1 Sphenodon punctatus | reverse complement strand
GGGGGTATATGGGCATGGGTGAGAATAAGGGGTGGGTTGGCTGGAGAAAGGCCACTGGCGGCGGAAGAGGGAGAAGGAGGAAAGAGATAGAGGGCGAGGGAGGTATGGAGAGGCATCATAGGTGGTAGCGGTCCGGGCATCAGGGGAAACTAGGCCTGAGGGTGTGATGTCCAGCGGCAATGGTTGGCAGCGGCTGTGTAGCGTGGGCGCCGTCAGGGGGGTGGCTCCTCGCTGTCCTCGTTCCGGCCTCACAACGGCCACAAAACGACTAGCGCCCTTTTGTCGTCGCCCGCTGGGGCAGGGCGGGATCCTTGTCTGGTGCCTTCCAAGGGGGAGGAGCTCACATGGGTGGAGTCGTACACCGTCAGGTGGGACCGTCAGGTGGGACTGGGCTGTGCTGGTGGGGGGGGGCAGGGCAGGGCGATCCCCCCAGAGGGCGGTTCAGCTCGGCTCGGCTCTAAGCACTGGGGCAGGGCGGGATCCTTGTCTGGTGCCTTCCAAGGGGGAGGAGCTCATCTGGGTGGAGTGGATTGGAGGACGCCGTCAGGTGGGACTGGGCTGTGCTGGTGGTGAGTTTATTATTTTGTTATGTTTATGCAAATTTAAGCTCTAATGTTTTTACTATTGTTATCTTTCATGCAACTAGTGAGGTAGCTCACTGCAAGCTTTACTTCCATTCCCACCTTTAGAGTTGGGTCCGAGACATATAGTGTGCCTTTAGACACAACGGCAAGGGGTGGTGGAATGTGTGTTGACACCGTTTTCTGACCCACATTTGCCCCCAATTAGCACCCATTACTGTTTTCCACGTCCTGGGGCTAATCAGGGTTCTGCCTGTGCTTGCGCTGGAAGCTCTCCTGGCAGAAGCACTCCCATGGAATTATGGGAGTTGTAGTCCATGCACAAAAGCAGTCGGGTCTGCCTGATACTCTGTTCTGTGCTGCTGCTAAACAGCTGATTCTTCACTGCTCACCCTCCTTCGGGAGATGTTGTGCACATACATGGTGTACACCAAGGAACAAGCTGTTTGGCAGGGGCATGAAGTGGAGGATTTGGGGCAAATGGCTGTGAACACACTAGTCAATTTCTTTAGATGCAGCATTAGCCATGGGGACAGGGGAAACACTCAACTTCCAGACTCAATGAATCTGAGCAACCAACGAGGAGGTAATGGGAGGCTAATAGGGGGCAAGACAGTGGCCAAAAATAGCGATGGTGCTTACTGACAAAACACACAGCCATGTGGCAAACGTCTAAAGAACCCTATCGCCGCTGTGTCTAAAGATGCCCATAATTCAAATATGCCTCTGGATTCCTGTTAGTTCTGATCTAGGCTTTAGGTTTGGCTCCTCTCTCTACTTGCTGTCTAATTATCATGCCCTCCTATGAAGTTCAAAATCAGAGATGTGGTTTGCTTATATGTGGCATGCTAGATGGAAAGCTGTGTACTGTCTTGGCATTTCAACATTTAAAGAAGTTTAGATAATATGTTAATCAGTTCTTTAAAATGTTTAAATTATGTATGGTAGATTTTTAACAGCTGGGAAATCTAAGCAATTACTTAGCATGTATTATTGGCTTACATGTTCTAATCTTTTGCAATGCATATATTTTACTTGATTGCTAGGCTAGGTACACAAAAGAGGCAAATCCTCCACCATTAAAGTCAATAGAAAAACTTCCATTGACATAAATAGTGGAGGATTGTCCTGTAACTGCTCTCTTTTCTCTGTTGTTTCTGGCATTTACTGATGTATTTTCTATCTTTTTGAATCTGTTAATTTCTGGCAAATGTCTCTTTTTCACCATGCTGCTCTGTGGATTACAAAGGTGGCGATATTAGCACCATGTGCCCATCCCTTTTCAGTTATTCAGTGCACAACCACAACACCTCAAATGAATTAGATTACTGTAGCTCTTATAGACAGCATTTGGCTGTTCCAAGTGATTCAAGAAGGGCAATCCACTACAAGAATGGCTGGCAAATGGCTCGTCAAAATGCAGAAGTCTGGAGCAGCACAGAAGAAACTTCCTCTCCCAAACGAAAATCTCGAAAGTCTCGCAGCTGTGATGATCTGTTAACCGATGATCACAATATGTTTCCTGACCCACAGAACAAGTCTGAAAGAATGGTATCACTATTATGTGAGGAGGATTCCAAAGACAGTTGCTCATTGATCTGGACCTCGCCATATGTTCCTGAAAGTCGTGGTACTGGTAGGTCAAGAATTCGTCATAGATCCGCACATGATGTTCCAGGGTTTCTAAAAATGTATAAGAAGATGCACCGTATCAATCGCAAGGACTTGATGAATTCTGAGGTAATTTGTTCTGTAAAATCCAGAATATTACAGTATGAAAAAGAACAGCACAAAGGCATGCTTCAGGGCTGGAGAGAATCTTCTACCGAAGAGGTACCCAGGGATATGGTTCCTACCAGAATATCTGAGTTTGAAAAATTAATTCAAAAGTCAAAATCAATGCCTAATCTGGGTGATGAAACCTTATCAGCAGTAACCCTAGAGCCTCCTAAACATGGTTTGTGTCCAAAGCGGCGATTTTCTATTGAGTCTCTGCTGGAGGAGGAAAACCAAGGCAGACATGTCACTCGGGTACAAAGAAACTGCAAACCTAAAACCCTGGTGCCAATTCATATTGAAGTGACCAGTGATGAACAACAAAGATCTCATTTAGAATTTTCAGACAGTGACCAAGATGGAGTGGTCTCTGACCTCAGTGACTTTATTCAGATAGAAGGCTCTTCTTTTTGTAGTGAAAGTGATTTTGATCACTTTTCTTTTACATCCTCTGAAAGTTTTTATGGATCTGGCCACCCTCACCACCACCACCCCCATCCTCACCACCACCATCAAAAGCACCTCGTAAGCTCCTGCAAAGGGAGATGCCCAGCATCCTACACCCGCTTCACTACCATGCTAAAGCATGAAAGGGCTAAGCAGGAAACTACAGAAGATCCAAGGAGACAAGAATCGGAATCTGGCCTCTCTAAGATAGCATTCCTAGTCAGTCCAGTGCCTTTCCGGAGGAAAAAAAGTGCAGCCCCCCAAAAACAGACAGAGAAAACAAAATGTAAATCATCTGTCTTTGGGGCACTAGACTCTGCTCTTAAAGATATCTGTGACCAAATCAAAGCAGAAAAGAGAAGAGGAAGCTTGCCTGACAACAGTATATTACACAGACTTATTACTGAACTGCTTCCAGACATTCCTGAACGGAATTCATCTCTTAAAGCTCTTAGAAAGAGTTCCGTGCACCAGCCTTTTCATCCACTGCCTCAAGATGGTGCTATTAATTGTCCATTGTACCAGAATGAATGTGGAAGATCACCCCTTAGTGCCTCTTATCAAGACATGGACACAACCAACAACAACCACCAAGACAATGATAGTGCACTGTGCTTTCAAGGTGGATTACCTTCTTTTCCTTTGTTCTTGTGATTGAGTCATCCATCCTTATTCCTTTCATTTCCAACCCTTTGTCATTTCTTTTATATTGTGCAGTTTGAACAAGTGCTTGTTGTTATACAAAATGAATAGCACAGAAAGGGTCTTAATTTTTTTCTTTGCTATGTAGGACGAATAATAAATTAGAAAGAGTTATAGATGCCTATTGACAAAAATGTAATAATCTGCCTGTGAAACAATGACAGAAATATCCTTTATCACTAACATTTAAATGGTGCTTTCAATTAATGATTAGATGTCTCGTACTGAAAATTTTTAAATATAATCTTTTTTAAAAAACTATTTACAGGGTGGAAAGTTCAGGTTTTAATAACTAGAGATTAAATAAGACGAGGAGCTTCTGATAATTAAAAGGTTTTACAATAAATGAATACACATACCACAATATGATCAGGCAAATATGCAATAGCTCATCCATTTCCCTTAAAAGTAGAAAAACGTGCACTGTATAATAACGCCCCATGTTATGCAATCAGTACTGTACAACTAATGAAAATCTGATGTTTTTCTAATTAATTGTGTCCAGTTTAGAAAATTTGATTCAATTTTATCACAAAAATATGCTTGCGCTATTCAGGGATGTCAGCACAACATTTTTGTGAATAGTACTTCAGGCCATTTAAAGTTTCCATTTCTATGGCTCAAGTCATACATTTTAAATGACAGTAAAACCAAATCTCTCCAAAATGTTGGGACACATCGAGTCCCTTGGAAAGGGCAAACCAAAAATAAAAATCACCAAGACATGAAAGACATTGTCACAGCAAGCATAAAGAAAAGAAGATCTGTTTTGACAGACATCCTGTTTTAAACATCTTAGTCTGAGGATTTTATTATTCCATTTTGGATTTCTAAAAATTCTTTGTAAAGTTTAAAATTTTGACAGAAATCAAATTCCCAATATGCAAACTGCAATTATAACATTTGTGCACGTTAGTACTGAGAGGATCAGAAAAATGCCCTTTCTAGATGCTTTTAAAAAAATTTAATCTTTAAAGTAACAACATAGTAAAAAGATTGCTCTAGGTACAAATGTTCAAATGGGAAAAGTACTGTCATGGAATTCTGTTTTCAAACATACCACCATACCAGATTGTCTTTAGTAATAAGGCTAAAGCAAAAGCTGGATAAAGCTATTCCTAGAATCATGCCATTGAAGTAGGGAAGTCTATAACTTTGGGTGTTTTCACAAAAGATGGGAGTATCCCAGACAATGGGGCCCCACACACAGCAGACACACAAGTTGAAAGCATGGGGAGCCCAACAAATGGATCCCCTGCCCATGTTTCATGTGCTTGCGGCAGCCTCTGCTCGGTGGCACTAGCGATCCCAAGGCTGACTCGGCTGCCCAAACTTTCAGGTCACCCCAGGGGAAGGGAGATTTCTAGCTCTCCTCTCCTCTCCCTCACCTGCCCCTCCGGGCCACCTCTTAGCTGAGCAGGATTTGTGCTCCCTTTCCCTCATGGGCCACCTGTCTTTGGTCCCTACACCTCTCCTTTCCCACGAGGAAAGGAGAGCAGCGGACATGGAAAGGGGAGTCGCAGTCAGGGAAGAAGCCTTCCCTGGCCATGATCCCTGTTTCACCAGAGCCAGCATAGATCATCATCATCATCATCATCAATTTTAATTTATACCCCACCTCTCCCATCACAGATGGCTCGAGGCGCCTTACAAGCATATCAGTATCACAATACATAATAAGCATGAACAGCAATAATCAACATCAGTAATAACAATGACAAACCCCCACCCCAAATATGAGAGCACATATATAATACCATCCTATCTGCCCCTCAATTTAACTACAATTTATAACCATCTTCACATAATATACTATTTCCTCAATCCCCCACCCCCCTGCTGCCACCAGGGTGGGGCCCTCCACGTAGCCACCTGCTCTCACCAGGGGGCAACTTCACAACAACTATCACAATACACAGTAAACATAAATAGCTCATAAATCAAGTATTAACAGCAGCAATAACCATAACAGCACCCCCAATTCCAATCTGGAATCACGTATATAATACAATCCCACCCCGCAAAGTTAATTACATCTTATACCCATCTTCACATAACATCCCCCTTTAGCCCCCCTTGCTTAATAGACATTTGATGTCTATTAAGGGCTGAGCTCCAAGCGAAGGTTTTCCCACACTCAAGGCCTGTATAGGGCTTCTCTCCTGTGTGGATCCTTTGATGGCTATTATGGGCTGAGCTCTTTCTGAAGCTTTTCCCACACTCAAGGCATTTATAAGGCTTCTCTCCTGTGTGGATCCTTTGATGGCTATGAAGGGAAGATCATATCCCGTAAGAGGCAGCCGGGGGGGGGGGGGGGGGGNGGGGGGGGGGGAAGGGAAGCAGGGAGCACAGATTGTGTTATGCTCAGTTGTCAGGCAGCCAGGAGAGGGAAGCACAGATTGTGCCCCACTCAGCTGAGAGGTGACTCCAGGGAGAGGAGAGAGAGTGATCTCTCTTCCCCTGGGGCCGCATGACAGCTGAGAGGGGCGTGATCTATGCTGTCCTCTCCTGGCTGCCTTTCAGCTGAGGGGCACGCGAGCCATGCATCTGGTGTGCTGGCCAACCTAGACGCGTCCACATTTCCTGGGTCGATGCCATGTCAATGCCGTGTGGAGCCACTCTGGGGCAGCCCCAAGTTGAACATCTAGTGGGCACCTTTTAGATGGGCAGGTGGCTCCAGGGCTGATGGGGGGCAACTGTAGGGCAACATCTCATCTGTTAACACCCTTTGTATATTCCTCTGATTTTGTTCTTTACTTTCTGCTGAAATCTTTTGCTAGTGCCACATTTGCCAGTGGATGGGTTCGGGTGATTAACTGATTTCCAAATCAAGGCTATTGCCATTCTGTCTTAACTAGCTAAATATAAACAAACACACACAATGAACAATTAATTGAATAGGCTATTTCTTTAAAAAATCCATTTATTACTTCATTAATCATGACGTTTGGATGTTTTTTCATTTTTCTTGTCACTGGGCCGTACTAATTTGTTTTATACAATAACAAAAAGGTACGCAAAGGGATAGATTTTGATCTTGCGTTCACTTGTGTAAATCCAGAGTAACTCTATTGAAGTTGTTGGGCTTAATTACATTTATAATTATGTAAACAAGAGTAGGATCATTTCAAATTTACACCAAATTACATTAATTTTCCTACTGGAAAGAACTGTAACAGCAACTCTCTCTTATACTTAACATATCCAAATATTTTGAGCAGAACTATATATTTTATAAAATGCATATTTCATAATTTAAGATATCTAAAAGTTCTACACATTTGGTTATCTGAAAATCCTTCTTTTTACTATACTGATGTACAAGGGCAGAGAAAAATGTAGGGAGCCATGTATCGAAGATGTATTGAAGTTATGTAGTATGTTTCAAACAGGAGTGTAGGGCCCTTTTTACACAGACACTAACACTGATAAAATGGGTGTTACATATTATACATGTTGCAGGACACTCATAGCACACACATGCAGCCCTGCAATATATATAATAAAATGTAACACCCATTTTATCAGTGTTAGAGTGTCCGTGTAAAAAGGGCCTAGGATATCTCTCCTAGCATTCAAGAGAGGAAGAAAGCATCCCACTTAACTCTTTTGTTCACATTATGACTCTAAAAGAATATGATCACCACTATAGCAGGCATTCCCAGAAGCTGTCAGAGCCACCCCCGACCCTGACAGCAGCCCTACTTGTTATCATGACCAGCGTGTATAACTGGGTGTACACGATGCTCTCAATACGTCATATCCCATCTCCCTTTAGAATCCTGTCCCAGTTGCCAGCAAGATTTCATTTAAGAGCTGAACCATCAGAAATTGTCCCCATTTCTTCCTCTTGATCATGTATTTAGGTCAAAATTTTATACTGTCTTGCAAAAATGCAGAGGGCCAAGAGATCTCCTTCCTCACAGAAAACAAGGCAAGAACAGGTTAGGACATCTCCTCTGAACTGGCTAATATACCATAAAGAGCTATCCAGAATAATATTAGGTACACAGTGCTTAGTTCCTCCCACCATGCTGCTCTGCTCAGATAATTCACCAACTGACTCCTATTGCCTTTCCCCCCCAATCTGTGCTTCTCTCTTTCATACACACAGGGATCTTTTCTGCACGCTGCACTTCCTTTAAATACTGACTCTCTTACATCAGTTTAACATTGTTCATATTAATTTACTCTGCACCTGCAATTCTAATGACAAGTTAAACCAAGTTTAGCCAAATCTGAACCAGTGTAAGAGCATTCATGCACAATATTACAGTGATTTTGTTAAACTGGTATTAAAATCACACCCATAGCTAAAGTGGTGCATTTCTGTGTGGAGATCTGGGGTATTTTCAGACATTACAAGATCACGCTCAACCACGGACAATCCCCTGTGGTGGCAGATGGTCCCATAACGTCTGGTTGCTCGCCACCAGATGTTCACCACGGTGAACCACCGGTGGTGAGCAAAATAACCACGCTTTCGAGGATGGTCCAGGCACCATCTCCGAAAGCGTGGTTAATTGAACCATGGCCCGGAATTGGCGGATGGTAATGTCTGTTACCGCTGCTGATTCTGGGCTGTGGCCCAGACCCCGGATTGGCCGCTGTGCCCGCCCGTCTCCAGGAGGGCGGGCTGCTGGGGGAGCGTGGGTGGGCGGGGCTGTGCGGCTGCACGTTGCGCCGCACAGCCCCACCCCCTCCCCAGATTCCCCGCCGGAATCAGCCGGCTCATCTGTTGCCAGGCCGTTCTGATTCTGGCCAGGAATCAGAAAGGTGATTCTGTGACGGGGCCAATAGGCACCCCGTCACATCTGAAATAATCACCCCTGGTGTTCCTGCACACACTCAAACACACTCCCACAACGGTGCCTTACATGAAAATGGGTGGAATAATGTCCATAGCATATATTCTGCAGAAATTCTTCTTAATACCGTTTGCTGTATTTGTACCATCTTCATAGTATAAAGATTTTTTGTTGTAATAAAACAAACACCAGTATGTTATTAACAGCTTGATTCTCAAGATTCCCAGATACCCAATCCCAATAAAAGTCAAAGCTACAAGAAAGCATTTTTAATTCTCGCCATTGGTGGTGGGGAACTGGGCACAGTGGGCTACTCCGAAAGAAGAAAATAAGAACCACTGAGCAGAAGCCCTGATGTCCTGCAAAATTGCAGAAAATGACACTTTCTTTTAACACTGACCAAGACACTTTGGGTAATTTCAGACATTACAAGACCACGGTCAACCACAGTGAATCCCCTGTGGTGGCCGTGAGTTCTGTAACGTCTGTTTGCTCCCCGCCAGATGTTCACCACAGTGAATCACTGGCGGGGATCAAAATGACCATGGTTCTGGACCTCCAGCCGCCTGGAGGTCCACCATCGTGGTTAAGTTGGCCACGATCCGGGATGGGCCAAAAGTAACGTCTGTTATGCTTGGCCCATTCCGTATCATGGTCCCGACCACGGGGACTGAGAGAATCAGAGAAATGCCCTTTCAGATGCTTTTAAAAAAATGTAATCTTTAAAGTGACAAGATTTAAAGAGACAAGGGTGGGCGGCCGGGGGAGAACGGGGGGGCAGGGCTGTGCAGCCACACATCGCGCTGCGCAGCCCCACCCCCTCCCCGATCCCTGGTAGGAATCAGGTCGGCACGTTTAAAGGACAGCTGGACTGATTCCTGACCGGGATCCGAAATGGATCCCGGTCCGTGGTTCAGCGTGGCGGGCCTCTGGGCCCGTCACGTCTGAAATCACCCTTTATTTTATTAAAGGAAGTAGCTGAGTTCACTATAAAAGATTTTTTTTCAGGTGCTTCCAATAGCATAACCTACATACACAGCCATTATATATATGTGTGTGTGTGTGTGTGTGGAAGCACCTGAAAATATATATGCAAAAATATATATGCAAAATCAATAAAAAGAGCTTTTGAGCAGTGACTCAGACTTGCTAGAATTAGCCATATGCATCAGTCTCTGCAGATCTATGCTCAGCAATTTTCTGACTTTCAGTTGTGATGGCTTCACACGCCAAGGGCCAACGTTACATAAAGGTGGAACATCTAAGTGTCCTAGCACTTCTAAGTGTCCTGGTCACAATCCAAGGTCTGCATATATGTGGCCCAAAGCTACACTTGTGCGTAGGTGCTCCTGGCAAGGTTCCCCACCTCTCGACTGTCTACATGTAACTTTAGTCCATACACGGATCTTGAATCGGGGCCTATGTGAATACACTCACAAATTTTTAATGCATATTGACTAGTTTGATCCTTAAAGCTTTTCTGTCTTTCTGCGCTTCACTGCAGAGTTTTTCTTAACCATTCTAACTGGTTTCCTGCTACATTTTAAAAGGCACATGACATTTTCTCACACCTGGAAATGTTATACCTGCTCATCAGAAGAATACCATGGATCTGATGGGGGTAGCACGCTTATGGCTACTGATTTCGACTCCTACCTATTCTTCGCCTCATTTTCACTTGTATCACCTGCCTCACAGTTATGCTGCTCAGAGGTACAGCGTGCGCTGTAGCAGTTAGTTCTCTCTTACTGTAAGACTTAAAGATTTTGGCCTAAAGTGATGGATAAAGTGCTTTGTCTAGTCTGTTTCCCAGTGTTCTTTCTTGACAAAAACATGAGCTTAGTGGAAAATGATATGAATCACATAAAAGACAAACGATCATTGCTGTCCTCGCTAGGAATAAAGTGTGACACTAGGAAAATACAACACTTGGAAAGCTCAGGATTAAGAGATTATTCATTTGGCACCCAAAATTTCCAAAGCCTTGAAATTTGCCTGGTTTTAATATACCACAAGCACTCTACAGGACTACAGAGGGCACAAGACCTTCATTTAAGAGCTCTATTTCATTTTCCCCAGTGACATTAATATAGAACTACACATATTCTTTTATAACAAAAAAAGACAAACTGTGTTTTACAGCAAATATGCCATTCAAGCTGGTGAGTAATGGTTTTACTCTCTTCGACTAAAGAGTTGTTTTATGACAATATCAGACTTTAATTTCTACCTACATCATGAATGTGTCAGAGAAGAGGGGAATGCATCTTGGACCCTATTGCAGAAAACTGCCTTGCTCATCATTCTTTCATTGTGGCATGCTTTCAAAACCTTTTCATGCATGCAGTTATTATGTGTTAAAAGAGTTATCATCCAAAGAAGTGTTTCTTGTACACTTTTGAGTTGTCAGCATAGATGTCATTTTTTCTGATTCTCTAGTTGCTCCAGTAGCTGTGTATGACCACAGTCCTCAAACCAAAAGTTACTCCAGAGTAGTTTTATTGAAATTGTCAGAACTACTCTGTGCGGTAAGTGATTTGAGGATTGCATCTTTTCAGTTAATGTTATGTCTTGTTAAGGTGTATGAGACCTACTTTTGCTCTTTCCATTTGTATACATTTAGTCCTCAATTTGAAACAGGCTGTAATTGTTCAGTAGTAGTACAGAAAAATTCAACAGTCTCAACTTTCTGCTACAGGTTTATAGTCATTTGCTTTACTTTTAATTAAACAGAGATTCACAAAGTGACATTTCATTTTCAGTAGACCAGGAGTCTCCTGGAAGCTACTCTTCTTTCATCAACATGGGTCGGAGTGCTCCAAGAGAGAGAAGAGGAACTCCAGAGAAAGAGGTAGCTAAACAGAAATGAATAATTCAAAAGCATCCAAAGCAAACCACTAATAATTTGCAAGATGTTAACTGTACACTGGTTTATTGATGGTGCAATTTTTTTTTATTATTATTATTATTATTATTATTATTATTATTATTAAAAGCATTTATATAGCGCCAGCAATGTACCTGGCGCTTTACAAAAAACAAGATAGACGCGGTCCCTGCCCGAGAGCTTACAATCTAAAGACAGGGGGAGGGGAGACAGGGAAGGGGGAACAGAAAGAGAGACAAGGGATGTGACATTCACGAGGATGCGGGAACTCAGGTACACGTTCTTGGCTTGGTTACAGTTTCTTTCACGAGAGACTGTGTAAAGAAAATGTTTACTAGGAAGAGCAAGATTGTTGCTGAAATTGAAGAGGCAGTAGACAGGGGTGTTCAGGAAGAGAAAAAGAAATGAAGGGTGGAGAGGATGAGTCTAGACATGTTTCCAGTTGTTACCCATTTATTTGCACAGAAAATGCCTCTAAAAACATCAACATATAAAGCAGATCTTTTAGATTTTTTAAATAAATCATACGATATCAAATTTATTTTTCAAAAACTAAAAAATATGAATACATCTTGCTACCGCAGACTAATAAAAAAATTAGCACATATTTGTATAAAATACAAATACGATCAAATATATTCCAAACTAGAACAATGAGAAGTACATTGGGGCTCTCAGGCTGATAGACAGCAGCACTGAAGAGAGAAAATAGATTCTGATGCAAAGTTACAAGACAAATGAACAGATACCCTCACTCACCCAGCCTTGAATCCCGTTAATGTTTCAAGTGACATTATACTGCAGCACAGTTTTGGTCTGCAACAGCTGTCAGTATAGCCCTGAAACAGAATTTTCTATTGTTTGCCTGCCCCAATCACTACTTGCAATGATGGAGAAGTACTTTTAAAACAACTCACCCTGAAAAATATGAAAATCTTTGGTTGGTTTTTTTATTTTTCTAGAGCAGTGGTTCTCAACCCTCTTTAGCTGTGCCCCCTCTTACACTTTTCTATCATAGGCCCTTTTCACACAGACACTCTAACACTGATAAAATGGGTGTTACATTTTATTATACATGTGGCAGGGCTGCAGGTATGCTCTATGGGTGCCCTGCCACGTGTATAATAAAATGTAGCACCCGTTTTATCAGTGTTAGAGTGTCTGTGTGAAAAGGGCCATAGTTGAAGCCCCCCTCCCCCCAGATACATACATCTTGTTCCATCTCCTCTTTCCCACCTTCCTATTTGCTTGGCCTTTCTTTACTCCATTCTCTTTAATTCTTTCTCCCCTTTGCACCCCATTATTTTGGCGATTCTCTCTAGCTCAGTGAGAATGGAAGTAGATGTTTATCATCTAGGGTCCTCCTTGAACACCCAACGCCAAACACCTTCTGCACCCCCCACTCAATTCGAGAACCTACGTTCTAGAGTGTGCGCTATTTTCAGCCAACAGTAGGGTTCCATTTGGCCTGTGGCCTTAAAACTATATGTATTAAAGAGACTTTTTACAATCCAGCCTGCCAGCAAATTATTGTGAGGTGAACCAGCCCATTGTGTCCAAGAAGTTGGACATCCATATTCTAAAGAGCTGGGGAAAGCTGCTCTAGCCATCACTGGATATTTTCTTCTTGTACCAGAAATGGAAATAAGAAAAGGATTCACAAATTCAAAACACTGACATTTTTTAAAAGCCTCATTAATTGTAATTAGGGATGGGACTCTGGGCAAAATTTCGGTTTCAGTCAATTTCCGTTTCGGTTCTCATGAATTTCGGTTCTTTTTTGGTTTTGGTACTATCGGATATTTTGCATTTATTTTTGTACCAGATTTTTAACATTGCGTTTTTTCAATGGGGGACAAATCTGATAGTACTGAAACCGAAAAAACGCCAAAATTTCAGATTAATCCGAAATGGCCATTTTCGGGTACTTTCAGTTTTATCCAAAACCGAAATTCCCATCCCTAATTGTAATAATGCAAATCGTGTGAGTTTCTGTCCTAAGGCTCTGGGGCAGAGGGTCCCAAACTGTGAGGCAAGACCCTAAGTGGGGTCATGCCATCTATGGATAGGGTCATGACCCAATTGCCATTTGACATACTCTACAGGTGTAGCCACATGAGCTGCAGAGAGCCTGATCCCCACATGGCCCCATGACAGGCAAGCTCAGCCACCACACCGTGGGGCCAGCGCAGGAGCTGGGCAGACTATTGCCCCTTCTCAGCGCAGGGCAGCCAGGCAGGCCACTCTCCGATCTCTCGCTAAGGCACAACCCACATGATGGGATAAGGCTGCTGCACATTAGCAGCCTTATCCCATCTGGGGTAAGGCAACTATGCGACACGTCCGCAGCCTCTTTCCGATGCTCGCCCCGCCATGCAATGGGGGGAACATCTGGTGATAGTCGGCTACATGATGCACCGCATTGCATGGTCTGGCTGCTCAAGGCATAGTAGCCTGCTCGTGTGGCTGCACCCTACATGCTTTTTTTTTTTCTGGGGTTGCGGGATTATGTGTAAGTCTGAACACGGGGTCATGCAGCCAAAAGTTTGGAAACCAGTGATCTGGGGGATCTGGTTGCACATTGTACATTTTTTAAAGCTGTTCAATGTGTCCATTATGTATCATAATGTAGTTAGGAACTTTGACTTTTGTAATGTTGCTAGATACAGTGGCCAACATTTTAAAAATCATTTTCTGTTCTTAAACCTGTATTTATGCACCTAGAGTAATCTGATTTATTTTTTCTGATTTTAAAACTGATTTCAAATAATATGAATGCTAAATGCTGACTTAAAAGTGTGCCCTGTGCAGTTAAAAAAAAACAAGCTATGTAGGTCTTAAATATGAACTTAATAAGGCCTTGACTTTAGGCACACATATTTGAATTTTAAAAAACTAAAAAAAAAAAAAAAATTAAACTTTTTTTTTTTAAAACAACCTAAATATTTTTACAATGTGGTAAGATTATATATATAAGTATTAATGGTTTTGCCTACTTTTCAGAGACTTCCAGCAAGAGCGGTTTATGATTTTAAGGCACAGACCCCTAAGTAAGTATTAGTACTATTGTTTACTTGAGTATTAATTGTGCATGTATGAGCAAGTTTTATAGGGAAAAGATAATTACCAATACCTTTAATTGATTTTAATTAATATTTCAAATTATAATTGTGAGTTAATTGTATGCTATTCTGGTACTAAATGCATAAAATGCTACTGATTGGCATCTACCAGTAATTAGCTCCTAACTGCAAATGCTTAGCTGTTCAACTGGAAAAATAAATTTGTTATCAGACAATGCACAGCACAGCAGTCATAAAACATCAGATTTTAGTTAAGATATTGTGATAATTCACAGAATGCCTTAGAATACTACTGGTTTTTTATGTTGAAGCAGGGAATCAAATCTTTAGTCTCAGAAAATAGAAAGATTTTACAGATGGAAAAGGTATTTCAAGTCACCTACAGGGGATAGGAGGAAGAGAATCAGTGACTTGGCCATTGAGAAAAGAACTTCAACAAGTTAACAAATAAATCGCACACCAGATCAACAGAACAGTTCAAAGCTCTATTGTCCCTGGCAATACTGACAGTCGCTTCTGTCTGGGCAAGGCTTTTAGCACTCAAGAGAGCGCCTGCATGTCATGAGAGCACTTCAGTTCCACCAGCTGGAAAGCCAAATGGTGGGATCCTGCCTTCCATTGCCACTGAGCTTTTCCAACTGCTGCTGGGTCTTTCCTAATTGCTGCTGTAGTAGGGGACACTGGGACAGCAAACCCTTGTCCCACTTTGATCAGTGGGCCAACTATGCAATTTAGTATACTTGTTGTTTACAACATTTTGGTGCAATTTCAAAGAGGAAGTAAAGTTGCCAGTCTTGGGTTTCCCAAAATAGGCTCCGGTTTAGTCTTGGGTAACTGCTATTCTTGGGTAACTGCTATTCTGTCTAGTGGTCAAGGATTGTGTCCGCTCAGGGTATTCTCAGACGTTATGAGATCACGGTGAACCACGGTCAGTTCCCATATGGGGACCGTGAGCCCGTAACATCTGTTGGGGCCAACCGTGATTCCCACCAGATGTTCACCCCCGTGAATCATGGCTGGGAATCACTTTGTCAAAGCGATTCCCACCCGTGATCAACGGGGGTGTCACGTCTGTCCCCTGACCACGGCCCGGAATCAGCGCTGCTGATTCCGGGCCATGGTCAATGCCGTGGGGGCCAGGGGGGCACTGCGGCCGCATTGGCTGTGGCGCCCGCCCGTCTCCCAGAGGGCGGGTGGCCGGGGGAGCATGGGGGGGGCGGGGCTGTGCGGCCGCATGTTGCACCGCGTAGCCCCGCTCCCCCACCCAGATTCCCCACCGGAATCGGCCAGCACGTCTGCTGGCCATGACGGCGGGATTCCGGTGGGGAATCATTTGGGTGATTCTGTGGCGGGGCGAATGCCGCCCCGTCATGTCTGAAATCTCACAGTGTAATTGTTGCTATAATCCGAGGTTACAAAGAATGCACTTTTTCTAGGGAGTCCAATCACCTAAAAATATCTGAATACTTGAATACTTTGGAATTTTTTCATCTTGTCAGAAAGCTAAGTGTGCTCAAGTACTCATTTTGACCTCAATGGAATCAGTCCTCCCTAATGTTCTATGGTGTTTATCCTAGTTACTCTCATCAATGAAGCTGTTGCATTATGTATTACTTAATTATGTTAGTCATGTATGTGCCTTGTCCTCTTGATTATGTGCTCAGTAGATAGATAATGAGACATGGGACAGCCTGGAAAAGTAGAAAGTAATATTGTGTTGACAATGGTCAAAGTTTTCAGTGACTCACCAGTAATTTTAGAAGCTTCTGTTTTTTAATACAAGTTTTTGATACCTTTAAAAGACGTAATTTACCAGTTCTTGGAACTTAAGAGTTCTTTCTGAAAACCAGGCTTCTTTAAGATGTCTTAAATTGGACACCTAAAAATGAAGACACTCAAAATCACAAGTCTAAAAATCTTGACCAATGCACTTTAGACTTGTTCCAAGGAAGATTCTACAGTTTAGAATCAGGACAAAAGAAAAATTGATCCAGTGAAATGGGACAAATTCTGCACTTGGTTAATTTTATATTACACCAGTGTTCTGAAGTCTGCACTGGCTGCCTATTATTAATTATTATTATTATTATTATAAGCATTTATATAGCACCAACAAAGTACCTGGCACTTTACAAAAAATAAGACAGACACAGTCCCTGCCCGAGAGCTTACAATCTAGTCTTTGGGGCACAATTCAAGGTGCTGGTGTTGACCTTTAAAGACCTAAATGGTCTGGCCCTCGTATATCTGAAGGACCACCCGTCCGACCATGTTCCATCGCAACCCCTGAAGTCGGCCAGAAGTGCCCTCTTGTAGGTTCCATCTGCTAGCCTTGTCCATAGGATGGGGGTGCGCAAGAGGGTGTTCTCGGTTGCTGCCCCAGTTTTGTAGAGCTCCCTTCCCCCAGAGGTTTGTTTGAGCCTAGGCCTAGGCATCTTCCGGAGGCAGTGCAAAACTTTTTTTATTTCAAAACGCATTTGGCAAGGGGGGAATAGAGGCTGGTTAGGAGGCTTTGGGCATGGCTGAGGGTTGGGAGAGGGTTTGGAGGGTAAAGATGGGGAGGGGCTGGAGAGTGGTAAGAGAAAAGGTTGTTGGAGAGGTTGGGTGTTGATGGGCTTTTTGCTGTTTTATAGGTTTGTAAGCTGCCCTAAGCCATTTGGTTAGGGCAGGGTAAAAATTGGACTAAATAAATAAATAGATAGATTTGTGCAGTCTCAGACTCTCATAGGAGCTAACAGAGTTATTCAAGGTACTTGGGGGCAAAACTTAGTCTTCATGGTAACAAACAAACAAACAAACAAAAAGTCTTTTCATTCTTTTATTTTGGAGCAGCATGTGCCTCTCTCACTTCTGAGCCCAAAGTTGAGACAAGAGACACACAGGAGAGCAAGAAGATATCTATCTAGCTTTGTGTACCCAGGGGATCTGGTGCACATCTGGCATGTCTCTTTAACAGACCCAACTCAAACCAAAATACTTCAAACTTCAGATATAGCTGTGTTTCAACCTTTACTACTGAAAACTGTTGTATAGATATGGTATGCCTGACATTTATAGATGTGAATTACATTCAAATTTGAATTGTATATATCACATGAATTAATGAAATAACTAGAACAATCCAAACAACAAGCTAAAAATGTCTGACTAAAAAATCTGTTGCAGGGAGCTGTCTTTTAAGAAAGGAGATACTGTCTATATCCTCAGGAAAATAGATCAAAACTGGTATGAGGGAGAGCACCATGGAAGAGTTGGAATTTTCCCAATTTCTTACGTAGAGGTTTGCCCTTTGTATTTATTTTTGTTATTAGTTTTAGAAACAGCTGTGCAAGCTACAAGAATTAATGAAAAGTTATTATTTCCCTCCTTTCAGAAACTTATTCCCCCAGAAAAAGCACAGCCTGTAAGGCCGCCTCCCCCAGCACAGATTGGAGAGATCGGAGAAGCTATTGCCAAATATAATTTCAATGCAGACACAAATGTGGAACTATCACTGAGAAAGGTAACGTCTGAAGTTGTCTTCATCAAACATCTATGCTGCATTGTTATTCAAAGCTAAAACTATTTATTTGAAAAATTGACATAAATGTTGCTTTACTTTGTAAAGACATTATGACAAAGAGAAATACTATAAGATAGGCATTTCAGGGTAACCAGCTATCGTCTTCTCCTTCCCATATACACACATTTGTAACTAGTGCAAGTAGGAAGTAAGTTAGGTATGTGAAGCTTTGGTTGGGGCTTCTTGATTTGCATGTGTTAATATCTCCCTGTGGATTCAAACCAGGCAACCATGTGATTGCATGTAGGTTATCCAATTGCAAACTTCTCAAATGTTTCTTTGTACGCACAATTATATGGTGCTGTGAACATAGTAGGTAAAAACCAAACATGACAGTGACCTGCAAAGCGGGCCACAGCAGATTAGAACGTATGTTCTGACGCGCCATGGCTGGCCATCATGCCAGGGGTCACACTGTGAGGCACGGCCATGACAGGTCCCCAGAGGGGGTCACATGTGGTCAGTTCCCTGATCTGACCTCGACAGTGGGTGATTTCAGACGTGACGAGATCACACTGAACCACACTGAACCACGGTGAACCCCGCAGCGGGGCGAAAGGCCCCTGCACGTCTGCACAGCGTGCGCCAGATGTTGGCCACGCTGAATCTGCAGACGGGGTCAATTTGAACCACGCTTCCCGGGCTAGCCGGGGGAAGGTCCCGGGAAGCATGGTCAAATGGACCGCGGGCCGTGGCGAACAAAAAGTAACGTCTGGTCGCGTGCCACGGGCCGGGATCTGTCTCTTATACACATCTAGATGTGTATAAGAGACAGGCCCCGGCTCCTCCCACTTTCCCCGCCGGGATCCCCCCGGCACGTCTGTTGGGCCGTGCCGGGGTGACCCCGGCGGGGAACGAAGACGTTCGTTACGGTACGGGGCCAAAGGGCCCCGTAACGTCTGAAAGTACCCAGTGTCAGCAGAGTGGTGGCAACCCGGCTAGGGTCGCTGCTGCACCATTGTCACTTCTGTTTTTACCTAGTGACACACACATTTTTGTAGATGCTGTGGTTGTCTTAAGTGTGCCATGTCTAGCGCACCTTCTCTGCCTGCTGGTCTGTGGGCATTTCTGATTTTTTTTTTAATAAACATTATTTAAACCAATGTTAGTGTTGTTTATTATTGTCACACCATTAATAAATTATATGGATATTAGAATTTGTACTATTTCTTGGAATCTGGTTTCATGGCTGCAAGATATTTGGTGCAAGTTTCTAACAAAAGAATTAGTTCCTCTTAAATTTAGAAAGAAAAATGCTAGTGTAAAATCCAGCTACTAACTTCTTTTAATTTAAAGTAGGAAATCTTTTATATAAATCTACAAATCTAACCATTTTTTGTTAATTTCTATTTAGACAGAGTTTAAATTTTAATGCATTTAAACAACAAATAAGTGCTTGATCATAAGAAGTTTAATCATCAGAACATCTAATGTTAAAAAGGTACATCTCACATACTGGACAGCAGGTACAAAATCAAAGACTCTAAAATTAATAGGAATGCAGGCTTGATAGAGCACAATGGTGAGAAGTTATCTGTCTGTGAAGATGTCTGAGACAATCGGATTGTAACTACAACTCCACTGGAGCAATGTGTGTGGCCCCATGTTTTCATTTCTGTTTTTATTTAAACTTTTATTACAGATAGTCTCAAAATGAAAACTTTGTTTTAGTTCTGAATTAATCTGAAATGAACGTTTTGGGAATTTGAGGGGGCTGGCTTAGTGGCGTAGACCATCAAGGTCTGCCTAACAACTTAAATCTCCGACTGCTGGTAAGGAAAATGCACAGAACACCTCACATTACTTTCTAGTGTCTGATATAGCAATGGCATTTGTACTTTTGCTGGGATGATGGTGTTAATAAGAAAAATAAGTGAAGCAACAGAAAAATGGAGGAGACTGACAAGTGTCTAAGGAGGATCCCTAGGGGAAAATATTTTCTTATGTCAAGATAAAAAATATAAAGCTACCCAAGAAATATTATCACTTGTCCACTCATAATGAATTTTGATAATGCATTACAGGAAGACAGAGTAATTCTTCTTAAGCGAGTTGATCAAAACTGGTATGAAGGTAAAATACCAGGGACCAACAGACAAGGCATCTTCCCTGTTTCCTATGTAGAAGTCATCAAAAGGAATGCATCAAAAGGTGCTGATGATTATCCTGATCCTCCACTGCCCCAAAGTTATTCTAGTGACAGACTACACCATTTAAGTTCAACTAAGGTAAGGATTTTTTCTCCCATCTGGCATAGAATGTGTTAATGCAATATATTAAATCTTTGGTAAAGTAACTGATGATTATTATTTATCTAGCACAAGCAAACGTACCTGGCACTGAACAATCATTAATTAGAGACAGGTCCCTGTCCCAATGAGTTTATAATCTAAAATGGACAAGGGAGAGGGAAACAGAAGGAATGCTCTCTTGCTGAATTCTCATTGCTTTATTTTATTTTTGTTTACATTTTAATTATACTCTGACATTTAAGAGTCTCTTGTTGCCTGTTACTAATAAATCTATAAAATTCAAAATGTAAAGCCTAATACATAAAAAGAGAATTTCAAACTCACTAAAAATGGGATCCTGCTATTTATTTTTAATTTATTTGTTTATGCTATATACTTAGTAGTCAATGGCCCTAATCCAAGGGTACACACATGCAAAACGTGTGTTCATAGAGCAGAATTCACACCATGCATATAGTACATGAGTGTGGTGCATGTACACAGCTTGGATCAGGGTCATAGACTACCATTATTTAGCAACCTTGAACAGGATTTGAAGCACTCTGTATTATGTTCAGCAGATTTTTACACTTAAACTTGGATGTATTCTTATCACAATAAAGGTCAGAGATGCAAATCCTCACTCATTAAAGCCAGCGGGAAGTGAACTAGTGATTTAAGCGAGGACAAAATTGCACCCTTAGGGCCCAATCCAAGGTGAACGTATGTACCATGTGCAGGTTGCATGTGAGCGCACCAAGCACAGAACGTGAATACATCACATGCAGACCATGCGTACTGCACCATGTGCATGCATGTTGTGCACACAGTATGTGCATGTACCTTGGATCAGCCCACAACTATTCAAATGGCTGGCAAGGGCCTTTTCCATCATGACACAGTAGGCCAAACCCTACTAACTTACCTGAGTCTACCCTTGAGCCTGAAGAGAAACAGCCAGCGCTTTTGTAATGTGACTTGGCTTCATTTTGCTGCCCCATAATGCAAAAAATGGGCTGTTTTCAGAATCTAGTTCTTTGGTGCTGAAGTGCTAAAGTAATGTTTAGATTATGCCACAGTAATGCAGACATCCTGAAGTTGTGCAACACTGTTTGGATTATGGTCTTTATATTTATAATATAAATCATACATTGGCCGATTTTAGACGGGATGCGCCCACCCAGGTCCACCCATAGACCTGGGCGCCCGTCTGAAGGCAGCGTAAGTAGAGGCATGCTCCTGCGACCCACGCACCACCCACCTATGCCCCTGCACAGAGCAACCCGAGTTCTTTCCCATTGATCCATGCAGGGGCGTGAATGGGCAGTGCGTGGGTGCGGGCACACACCAACCACACACCCATCCTCCACTGTCTAACGCCGCACCACCCACCCATGCCCCCACTGTCACGGGGTCTGGGGTCCACTACCCCATTTTTCTGGGTTGGGTGACTCAATTTCCCTCACTTGCAGCCCACCTGAACCAGTTCTATCTCTGGCTGATTCAGTCCTGCAAAGGGGACAATACTTTTGTCTCCCAGACTCCCAGAGACTTCCCGTTCTTAGACGCTTTCTCTCTCTGGGTTCGCAAGAGCTTGAGGGCTCAAGTTTCTCAGATTGTGTTCCCCCAATGTGCAGACAACAGGAATCACGTCTTAGTAAAAAAGAAAGTTTATTGATTACATAAGCAAAGATAGTTTGAACACAGAGTGGCTAATAAAGAAAAGTAAATAACACATTCCTAGTCTGAACTGCGTGCATCCCTAGTTAAATCTTACCCTACAAAAGTCCATTTCTCAGCCAGTGATGTAGCGTGGCTGGGCACCAGTCTTGAGTTGGCTAGAAATCAAAGTTCCTTCTCTCAGTCCATAGTTGCAGTAGACTCTGCGAGTCAGAGGTCAAGCGAGATCCCAACAGTCTGTCCTTAGCAAAGATTTTCCAGCTTTTATATCTTGTCAGCTTCTTTGTTTGATTTTCCCGCCTCGGGGGACTCTGTGTGCCTTTAGTCACATAGGCACAGAAGAGCTTCATTTGCAACTCCGTGGGGCTCTGTCTGGTTTTCAACAGAGGCACCACTAGGCTTTCTGAATACACATCCTTTGTCTCTTTCCATTGCATGAAGTGAGCTTCCAGTGCTCCTTTTACATTACATGATTGCATGAAGTGAGTTTCCAGTTCTCAGCTTTTACATTACATACACGTTTAACCTTTAGTTTTAAATATTTGTTAGACCTGTAGTCCCGTATCTCTCTGTGACAGCTCCCCCCCTTCCAGATCATGTGGAGTGGGCACGACAGTGTTTCATAATATGATGAGACTGCAGTGTCCTTGCATGATAGTGCATCTGCTACCACGTTGTGTTTACCTTTTACGTGTTCAACGTTCATGTCAAATTCCTGAAATCACAAGCTCCCTCTCAGCCGTTCGGAGTTGGAGTCTTTAACATTTTTGAGCCATGTCAGAGGTGAGTGATCCTCAGGACTCACTCTTTCTGGGTTCACTATCTTGTAGGAGTATACACTGAGATGTCTATGTCCCTCCACCCCGTGTTGCATGTGGGGTTCCCCTTGCACATAACCTTCGAGGTACATTGGTATGGGTGATGGGGTTCTTAGGACTTTGCTCCAGAATATGACAAAAGTGTGGCAACGCCATGTCAACACCCTTTGTTCCCCTGTTACAAACTTTGGCCATGTTCCCGAATTACCTGGTAGCATGTTTCTCATTGATCTTATGTCTGTTCACCATGTCACAACGTCTTTGTCTGATCTGCCTGGACTGTCCAGACTGTAGATCATAATCATCAGTAGAAAATAAAAGAGGATGTATGCAGTAAGTGTGAAACCTTTTGCATTTCTTAGTACCTCCATCATCTTGTCTGTGTTACTCTGCATTTTAAAAACCTTTTTACCTAGATAATTGGCATCATTCCCAGTCAGGGGACAAGTGTTATCTAGCTTTTGCATTTCCCCTATGGCTGTAATGCTGTGTTTGAGCGTATTTGCATTCAAATCTATCACCGACCCAAAAGCTTCTTCTCTCAAGGGGATATTGTCACCAGAATCTCTTGTGCCCTGCCCCCAAATTGTGTTTGTTCCCCCAGGATCCACTGGGTCTGTACAACTGTGTATTTCTTCTTCCTTGGAGTCTGACTTCATGAACTGGGTTTGAAGACTCTGAAGTGTTATTTCAGACACCCCTCCATGAATCTCTCGATTCAGTTTACCATGCTTGGTAATCCAATATCTGTCAGCCTTTGTGTCTTGCAGGGAGTAAACTACTTGGGGACTATTAACTGTTTCCTCTACTCCACTCTCTACCAGCCAGACCTGCCCTGTAGGACATGCCAGCTCTGTATCTGAGCTACATTCCCCATGACCACTTTTATCAGGAAGCTGTTTTACCTTTTGTCTCTCGGGAGCAACAAAATTCCCCTCGGGGTCTTGCCCCGTCTCATGAACTCTTTCAGCTTTAGCATAAGCTGCAGTGTTGCCCTTAGAATCATGCTCCTGCCTCTTTAGGACTACAGGCTGGGTTTCTGACCCCATTTGCTGCATTTCTATCCCTGGGAAAGAGACACCCGTCCCTCCCCCATCCATATCAGGCAGAGTTTCATGCTTAGCTAGTTCTGACCTGAAATCTGCTTGTGTTTCAGTCAGCACCTTCTCACCTTCTCTCACCAGGAGGTAGATTCAACAACCTCCTGGCCTGCCTGCAACTACCTGGGTTCAGTAGGGGCTTCCCCAGCCTCTAACTCTCCCCCCATAGTGGTTACCTGGTTTGATTCTGCAGACGTTGAGCCCTCCCATTCAAGGCCGGGGTTCAACGTTTGGGCCTCAGAATCGGTTTGGCCATTTGGCTTCACTCCTTTTAGTTCCCCATGTGAGACAGGGGCATGCAGTTCACTCGCCGAGTCTAGTCCTCCCATGCCTTCTGGCAGGGCCAGCGACTCCTCTTTGGGGTTTTCCTGCTGCTTAGTGGAGTTCATAGGTTGGGGTGTAGCATCTGTATGGCTCCCAGAGCCTTGCTGCAACCCTTCCACTCCACTAGGCTTGCTCTGTGTCTCCCCATGTTCTTGGGAAGGACCCTGGGCTACTACAGCTACCTTTGTAGACCAGTCCCAGATATCATTTCCCACCAGCATTTCATTTTCTGCATTTTTGGGGAGTAGAGCAACCTCAATAGGCCCTGTTAAGTCCTCCCACTCTAACTCTACTATTGTTGTGGGCAGAATATCTTTGATTCCCATTGCCAGGGATACCACAACCTTTCTGCGAGTGTTAATTTTCTCTTTTGGGACTAGGTCCTCACGTACCATAACCATCTGTGCCCCACTGTCCAGCCTCCCCATACAGTTCATTCCATTCACATTAGCCGGTTTTCGTAGCAACTGATCCCCTGTGGGCAGGTTAGGGATAGTACAACCATCATAAACCCCTTTTGGGATGGGTTGGACTACAGATAGAAAAATCGCACTGACAGTTCCAATAATCCCATCAGACTCCCTTTTTGCGAGGCAGTCATGTGCCATATGCCCTGGTTGCTTACAATTAAAGCAATTCCTTGAAGTATTAGAGGATTGGAAAGTGTGCGCTCTTTGGTGTCTGGGGGATCCCTGTCTCTCCCCACCCCCGTTCTCATTTGGTTTGTTCTGGTTCATGTTACCCTGCTCGGGGAGGGGGGAGGTTATACCCATTCTGCTTGTGGTAAAACCCTTGTTTGGGCTTTTCCCCATTTTTTGGCTTCATTTCCCCATCAGTTGAGATAGCATTTGCAGTAAATTCATCTGCCCTCCTCCAAGCCTCCTTGATATTCCTGATCAATATAGGTTGGGGCTACAAACATTAAAGAATTGCTCTTGTACCACCAAATCGATTATTTGGTCCCCAGTAGCATTCCCTTGTGCATTTAACCATTTCACCCCATACTGTTTCACCGTATTACAAACATCAGAATAAGACATACCATCACCCTTTTTAAAGTTGCGTAGTTTCTGGCGAAAGGTTTCTGGGGGGATTCTGTATGCCTCAAGAACTGCATTTCTGAAGTTATCAAAAGTCAGTACTTGATTTTCCTCTACTTTCGTGTTGTACACGCCCCTTGCTTTCAGTGAGATCTTAGGGAGCAATAAGCGGATCCACATGTCATTGGGAATGTTTTCTTGTCGAAATATGTATTGTGCTGTGGTGAAAAAATCATCAATGCACTCTCTGTCATCATACTGAGGTATGAAGGGTGCGTAGTCCCGAATCCTGCTTCTCCTGTTGCAGTCAGCGTTGTCTCCTGAAGGGAGCTGAGGTTGCATTCCTATGTCCTTCTGTTTCTGCAGGAGGTCAGGTTGCAGCCTCTGCTTTTCCTTCTCCGCCGCTTGTGCTCGCCTTTCTTTTTCCATCTCCTCTGCTCTCATTTGCTCTAGTCTGAGCTCATGTTCCATTCTCAGTTTGGCCAGCTCAATGTCTGTGTTTGA
The DNA here is from genome assembly GCA_003113815.1 of Sphenodon punctatus. Taxonomy (NCBI): domain Eukaryota; kingdom Metazoa; phylum Chordata; class Lepidosauria; order Sphenodontia; family Sphenodontidae; genus Sphenodon; species Sphenodon punctatus. The sequence continues at coordinate 2,550,835 of QEPC01001717.1, read as the reverse complement.
GCCATGTCCCTGGCCGTCCTCAGGTCTTTCATCTGCTGGTTGCTGGCCAGTTGGAAGGGGGTTTCGAGGGGGGGTTTGCAAACCATCTCCAGTCCCATTCGTGCTCATCCTCTCGAATTCTTGTATCAGCTGCTTAAGTTGTTGTTTAGTTTCCCCTCTGTTCGGAGGCATCTGCCTTGTGCCTCCCGTATCAATTCTGCCCTCGTGAGCTTGGAGAAACGCTTTGGCAGCCCCATTTTGATATCTAGCCTTGACACCCGAAATCAAAATTAAAACAACAAACACTGCACACTCTGGTCGAAGATTTGCGTATTCCACTCTTAGAGTTGAGTTCAAGAAGGCTCTGGCAACTCTTCAGATTTGGGATTTACTCCCCTCAGAGGATATCACTCATTTGGCTATCCTCCTATACTTTTCTACACATTGGTACACAATTCTCAGCGTAACCCTTCTCGTTGGCACCACTGTCATGAGATTTGGGGTCCACTACCTCACTTTTCTGGGTTGGGTGACTCAATTTCCCTCACTTGCCGTCCACTGAACCAGTTCTCTCTCTGACTGATTCAGTCCTGCAAAGGGGACAATACTTTTGTCTCCCAGAGACTTCCCATTCTTGGACGCATTCTCTCTCTGGGTTTGCAAGAGCTTGAGGGCTCAAGTTTCTCAGATTGTGTTCCCCCAATGTACAGACAACAGGAATCACTTCTTAGTAAAGAAGAAAGTTTATTGATTACATAAGCAAAGATAGTTTGAACACAGAGTGGCTAGTAAACAAAAGTAAATAACGTATTCCTAGTCTGAACTGCATGCATCCCTAGTTAAATTTTACCCTACTAAAGTCCATTTCTCAGCCAGTGATGTAGCGTGGCTGGGCACCAGTCTTGAGTTGGCTAGAAATCAAAGTTCCTTCTCTCAGTCCATAGTTTCAATATACTCTGCGAGTCAGAGGTCGAGCGAGATCCCAACAGTCTGTCCTTAGCAAAGATTTTCCAGCTTTTATATCTTATCAAGTTCTTTGTTTGATTTTCCCGCCTCGGGGGACTCTGTGTGCCTTTAGTCACGTAGGCACAGAAGAGCTTCATTTGCAACTCCGTGGGGCTCTGTCTGGTTTTCAACAGAGGTGCCACTAGGCTTTCTGAATACACATTCTTTGTCTCTCTCCATTCCATGAAGTGAGTTTCTAGCTCTCCTTTTACATTACATGATTACATGAAGTGAGTTTCCAATTCTCAGCTTTTACATTACATCCATATTTAACCTTTAGTTTTACATATTTGTTAGACCTGTAATCCCGTATCTCTCTGTGACACCCACACAGAGCAACCAGGGGTTTTCCCATTGCTCCATGCGGGGGCATGAATGGGCGGCGCGTGGGTGCGGGCACACACCAACTACACACCCATCCTCCACTGTCTAACCCCCTGTGGCAGCGCACACAGAACTGCCCCCTAGGTGGATCTGTCTAACAACCACTACGTTTCTTTTCAGTTTCTCACAGCAAACTCTGAAAATTTGCCACCCCCTGTCTGTGCAGGAGTCACAAGCCATGTCTGACATGGAGGATGGGAAGAAATTTATATATATATAAAAATCAGCCTCTCTGATGATTATTTTTATGTTTAAAGGTGCAGAAAGTATGGATATTTTTGTGTGTGGCTGCAACTAGCATTACTGAAATTACCAATATGCAATTTTAAGGGTAAAGGAGAGGACAGACACTTCAATTGATTTCTTTTTTGTATCCATTTATCAGTTTGTGTCTGTGTGTGTGTCTGTGTTGTCCATTCAATTATTGATACACTATTAATTCAGTTTTAGCACAATACTGTTTTACCTTGTTCCTATTTACAACATTTTTATACTAGTCCACACACTGATGCTAATCTAAAATCTTGGGCCATATGAATTTTTCCACCTATTACCAAAAGATGTATCCGATGATATTTATGACCTATGAATTTTGTACCTATGGATAAACATTGGCAGCACAGTTGTGAGATCTACTAAAGAGAACAGACTTCCTGCTTTCAAACATGCAAACGTGCAACTTAGGGATGCCAGCTGAATTTTTTCCAGTAAGAATTTTGAGTCAACGGTAGTAGCAACAGATTGTGTTCTACAGTTGTTACCAATTCACAGTTCCCATAGTCCAGCTGTTCTTCAGTACTTCATTAAAAAGGCTTTCATCCTTCCATTGACAGTCAAGCCATTGCTTCTAAGCTTCAAATGAGACTCATATGCTCAAATAGTTTAAGTATTTTACAACTTCCCTCACTTTCAAGTTGCAAAGGTCCAATTCCTGGTGGCTAGAAGAAAGGAACTGGATGCTTTGATGGAAACATTGGTGGGTCTAATTCTCCAGGTGCCTGAATAAAGCTGATTATCTGTCTCTAAGGAATCTGTATTTCTCAATTTTTAAACACTGGATTACTAATGATCTCTTTGTTGAGTTAGAAAACTGTAGAAGCAACCAAACTGCTATAATCAAACTTTGACATATGAAAGCTATCCAAACTTCCTGATGTACATACCGAGGCCAGCTGAATGATAGCTGAGATGTCTGCAGTCTTATTTCACAATAGCCTTCCAAAACCATGTATACTTTCTCCAGTTCTCCTCATAAGAGTTTGACAAGAGGCTTAACAGTAGCCAGGTTTGGCAGACTGGAAAATTAAAGATGGCCAAGTCATGGGAGAGAGATGCTCTACATTGTTTTGGCATAGCAATAAGATCTGCTGGGTGTTATCTCACACTCTTTCCCACCAATTGTTGTCACTAGTTCATCTTCACCAACTTTTGCATACTGCAATTCATGTCAATAAAATTAATCATACATTTTTTGTTACAAAAGTGGAGAAGTGAGTCCACTGAGTTAGAACAGATAATGTGTATGTCTGTAGTATCTATTTTCTAACCAAAAGTTGAAAGACAAAAGGAAATCTCTGTAGAGAGAAAACAGATGTTGCAATAATATAAGTGAAAGGGCAGTATTTTGAATAAAATCTCTCGAGCAGGGACTTCACTGCATTTTCCCCAGTGGCAGCAATGGGGAAAACAAAATGAATACGGGTCCCTGCTCTCAAGCCAACTTCCCATTGTTTAATTTCTCTGCGTATTCAGAAGAAACAACATATGCAAATAGGTGTTCTAGTTTTTTTATTCAGTAGCTGGACTGTCCTTAGAAATTTTAAGTATTCCTAACAGGATACTGAGACATGACATATGATTGTTAGCTTTCTCCTCAAGATTCTAATTCATCCTTTTCCTATTCAGTGTGTCATAAGGTTCATGGCCACAAGATCATCTAGCTTGACTCTGATTATGACAGTCCACCATGTCCCAACCCAACACTCCTATGCAAAATACTAGCCCTAACTTAAGACCCCCAAAAATACAGACCCAAAAAAATACAGCCCTCACAACTAAAGGGAGAGAGCCCAGAGCAGAAGGACTAAGATATACCAATGTCAGGGAATTAACTGGATTAGATATATCCAAGGGACTCAAAAAAGCAAGTTACACTCCATGCTGCAGAAAATGTTAAACGATCCACCAGCCAATCCGACTTCTGAGAAAATTCCTTCCTGACCCTTAAAATGTCAATCATTTAGACCCTGAGCGTGTGACCAAGAGTCACCAATGAATCATTTGAAATAAAATTCTCTGTACCCCACTCAGCAGCAAACCATCCCATTCAGTGTCTCATCTCTGGCTATAGCCATCTGATGGAAGTGGTGGACTGACTGGTGGAAGGGGGAAAAAACCAGTACCTTGGGAGGAGAATTCATTCCTGACTTCTTCAAGCAACTTGCATATAGTAGTCCAACATGCAATAATACTCATGAATCTACCAAGCTTCTAAAAACGAATCAGTTCTTTGCCCCTACAACAACCTACTGATTAATCATCTGTCTCAACAGAATGTATCAGTCTAGGAGATGAAGAGTAGAATTTTGCACATCTCCTAGGCTGGTTCTGTTCATTGTTCATTGTCAACAACAGAATTACTCAACACTGTACTATATTTTGCGAGAGAGCCTTTTGTAAGAGGAATCCTATAGTACAGGTTTGTGAATATTTTAAACCTGCAGCATAACCAAAATAAAATTTCAGTTGAGAGTTATTTGCAATGGTTCTAAAAACGAGTTCAAAAAGATTTTTTTTAAATGAAGATTTAATTTTGAGGATTAATAACAAAAAACCTACATTTTCAGTATTTACTGAAGCAATGGATATCCACAGATGCAGTGTACGTATGACTCACCAATCTGTCATTCTTACAAAAGGACCTTTATTTTACAAGATGCTTCAATCAATATTACATATGGTACTTCAAGTGTATTGCTATGTATTATATTGTCCATCATTTCTGAAATGATTGTTTACTGTCTAGGTTAGATTTGAACGTTCTGTACCTTCGTAGAAAATGTAATATTATTCAAAATGCTGTGGATTTTTTAAAAATAAAAGTTGTATTATGTAGCTACAGATCTTTTACTAGAAGTATGCAATGTATTTAAGATGCTTCTACAAAATTACCTCCCCACAGTGTGTAGTAAATGTCAACATTAGTGCAAGTAGAGACCGACCAGTTAGTTATATTTTTGTTAGTATTTAAAAGCCAAATTGAGTAATGTTCTTTAAACAGCACCGCCTTATTCTTAAAATAATAGTTATGGTTTGGGGAGGGCACAGTAATCACTATTCGTACTATTTTAATCTCTTGTCAAAGGCTTACTATTACAGAACGGTAAAGAACATAACTCTAATGGATCAAATTCACTTCATGAACTCAGCGTTTCAGATCTGTCATGATGTTTGACATTTAAGCCTAAGGCCAGAACCTGATACAGATTTGCTTTTCAAATATCTTTTCTGCTTTTCTGATTCATGTACTAATGATTTCAGACATTTGAGCTCAGTGAAATAATATCCTATATCTAGGAGATGACACAGAACTTTTTCTGTTTAACGCACTCATGCCTTACTCCAATGTCATTTACATTTATTTTTTTAATTCCTATGCTTTTCCTTATTTCTCAAGTTGGCATCCAAAGCATCATCCCCACCTCCCAGATACTGTTCCTCTCCTTGTCCAGATTCTAATAAAGGGAATCTCGAGGCTGTCACCAGTGAATGGTTATCGCTGACCGTTGGCTTTCCACCTTCAAGTACACCTGCCCCAACTCCTCCACCTTTTCCTAACAACTTTCTTTGTGATTTAGAGGAACTCAACTCTTTAGCATTAACAGCTTCACAGTCTGTACCAGTGCCCACAGGTAACATCACTTCACAAGTAAAGGACGGGCATTTTGTTCCAATTATATTACCAAAGGCCTCTTTCAGCTTTCCTGAATCTCGCACCTCTCTTCAGCTCTTTCCTTCACCTACCTCCATATCACCTCCTCCTGCAACCCACTTTTATGGCAGAGCACATAAGCCTATAACAAATGGTTTAAACCTTAATGAAAGAAAATATAAAGATTTGAAAGATATGAGAGGATCTCTCACTGTCAAGGAAAGCGGAAGCTTTTCAGATACTACAAATGCACATGAAATTATGGGCACTTTTTTTGCTATCTCTGAGCCCTCTAAAGGAGGTGTTTTACCCAGAACACTCACGACAGCTGATGAACAGGAAGAGGAAATCTGTGAGGAGCTGCTGTCAATAATCCAAGGAGGTCAGACACAATTTCCAGATTCAGGTTTCTACAGGCGAGCACCTGATGTAACAGAACAACTGGCAAGACTGCATATAGAGGAAGAGCCAAGGCACGACAATTTAAAATCTCCAGTAGCAATTAAAAGAGAGCATATGATATCTTATGAAGGATACACTTCACCAAGTACTAATAAAGAGGTATTTGAATTTCTTGAGATTTACTACTGTACCATGTGATTTGCAAAATAGTTATCATAGGTTTTTATCCATATATAGATACATACCAGAATATATAATTCTTAAGGCTAGTGAAAATTGGATCAGTACTAGAGCATGAATTCTCTCATGACCCCAACTCTTCCCTTGAGACAGAAGAGAATATTCAATATCATTCAGAGCTACATGCTGCTGTTATTTCAATCTAGTCTTCCCTTCTATATGTGTGAGTTGTTATCAGAAGGTCTGAAGACATTTTGTGTATTGTAGCTATTATATTAAAAGGGATGCTTTCTTGTGAAAATTTAATAGGACCCATGCTTGCAAGATTCTAAGCACTTGTGAGGGGTACTAACCACCTTCATTATCCTCATCATTCAGAACCTTATAGAATCAGGCTCACACAGTATTAGAGGACCTTCAAAGACAAAGCTATGAAATTATAGAATATACACTTTACTCTTATCTTAGATTTATGTTTTTGAAGTGAGTCAGTCTAAGGCCAGTGGACCACTGGGAAATTGGATATTAGAGAAAAGAAAGATGACTAAACCATCAGATAGGGATAAATATAGCATACTGAGCAATGAGCACAGCAATTAGAGGTCTCTTTTCCTTTGCTTGATAGTGGTGTGCTACTCATCTCTGTGCATTATTTGTCCTGCACGTCAGTGATGGTTGTGCAACATGATTACTTGTTGTCTTTCTTAAACGTTAAAGCCAGCCTCACTTTCTGCTGGGACACAAGGGTCTTCTGCTCCTCCTTCCCACCTTCCTTCTAGTCCTCCATTTGACTCTGCCAAAACAACCCCCTCTGAATCTGTCTCTACATCTTCCAAGTCTGCTGTTACCCACTCACCTCCTCTCCTTTCCAAACTCTCATACAGACAGGAGTTAAACTCACCAAAGTTAAAGGTAATTGCACTGGTTGAGTATGAATTGCTGCATGTCTTCTCACAAGTTTGACTAATGGAAAGTTCAGTTTAAGGTTAATCCATTATAATTCTAAAAAATATATTTTCTCGCTTACTAACATTTAACTAAAGAAGCCATGTAGTGAGCTCAAATTATTACAGGGTAAAGTTCTCAAGTGTGTCTAAGGCCCTTTTTATATGGGGGTGGGTGTGCGCGCCACAGCATGGATGGTGCGTGGGTGCCGGTGCACATGGGTGCACCCCCACCCCCATGCTTCCCCACACATGGAGCAAACTCCATTTTTCCTGGTTGCTCCATGCATAGAGATGCAGGGGGGTAAGTGGGGATGCGTGTTTGGCAGGAGCGCGCACGCACCCCCACTCACCAGCCGCGGGATTTACATGAGCCAGTACCACTCATATCCACGCAGATTCGCTGCGTGGGCATGAGTGGTACAGTCTCGTGTAAAACGGGCCTCAATGACTTAGTCATAAAAGTCCCATGCCAAATGGCAGGTAGATTTCTAAGTCGTTTGTACACTTTTCAAAGTTTTACAATGATACCTTTGATTAACTAAATAATTAACTAACAGTGTGGCTGATCCCAAGCCCCACGCGGTGTGCATGCAGCACACACAATGCACGCATACATCCCCTGTAATGAGGACCATGGTGTACACAGTCTGCACACATGCCCGCATGTAAGCCACACATGCGGTGGTTTAGGATCACGCCCAGTGTCCGACTGGAAATAACCATGGTAAGAGGACTTAATAGTTCAGGAGCTTAATAATAAAAGAACCTTTCACTTGTAGGTTTTGAGTCTGAATCCAAACTAAATTTTGGATTCGTTTTGGATTTGATCCAACTGACACTAAAGCCAGTGGGTGTCTTTTTATTGAGTATAGTAGGAGTGACATCAGGCTCCAAATCATTTAACCACTGAATACTTAATTGGATGTTATGTTAGAAAGACTGTCTACATCTTGCTCAGTTTCTAGGCAGAGGACGTGTACTTCAAATGAAAAAGAAAAAGCAGTAGCTATGCTGTTGACAGTTCATCAGTTGGGCAAGAAGACTTTGAAATTCTTTCCACGTGTACTTGAGATTTATCATTGACCCTTTTCACACGAGATGGGCCCATTCATGCCCATGCAGATCTCGGTGGGGGTGCGTGCGTGCGTGCGCTCTCCCGTGGTACATCCATCCCCACCCACAGCACACACATGGAGCAACCGGCGAAAACAATGGTTGCTCCATGTGTGGAGATGGGTGTGTGCCTATGTAAGGCCACCGGCCCCACACCGGCACGCGCGCCCATATGAAAAGGGCTATAGTTATTTGACCAGTCCATCTATACTATCAAGGAAATTATTAAAGGCAAATTAATACAAGAAATAAAGGCAGACATTATTTGACTGATGAAACAAGCTGAACGTTCACAGAAGTCATAGTAAAGATTTTTATTTGGGATTTTTAATTCACTGCTTTTTGTTGTAAGTGATGTGGACTGAGAAGTGGAAATGATCAATACAGGGATATTCGTTCATATGCTAATTTAGGACATTACAGGTCATGGGATAATGAAAATCAGCAGGCAGGTATTTTTCTTTGTTTAGAGTTTTTTGTTTTTATTGTTGTTTTTTTGTGAAGTTTCACCCACAACTAATATTTCTCATAGTTTTTCATGTTCATGTCCATCTCCTTTCTCACCTGTTGCAACTCTTGATGACCTTAGAATTCTGGTGAGCAATTTCCTTAATAAATTTAAGAACTTCATCCAAAGCACACAAAAATCAACAGAAAATGGGAAATTTCTTACCTGTGAATTTTCCTTCTTCCTCCTCTCAGGACAGATGGTCTTCACTGATGGGATGTGTCCCTCCTTCCTTTGGATAGGCAGGATCAATTTGATTGACAGCCTCATCCCGTGGGAGGGGCACAGTCCACCATCCCCCAGGATGAGACTGCCAAAGCAACTTAGGAAACTAAATCAACTAACTGAAACAATATGCATTAGTAACCAGCAACAAAACCTAACAGTAAGAGCAAAAAACCCTGCAGTCCCCCACCAAGAAGGACAGAGAGTGTGGAAATAAGAACAGAATCATCCCCGAACATGACCTACCCATGTCGAGGAGAAGAGGTAAGAGGAACCCACTTCTCCTACCCCCTGGTGCCTGGAATCCCACACAGGGCGGGATGAAGACCATCTGTCCTGAGAGAAGGAAGAAGGAAAACTCACAGGTAAGAAATTTCCCATTCTCCCCTCCTCCCAGGACAGACGGTCTTCACTGATGGGATCTCCCCAAGTAGAACCTCTCAGGGAGGGTGGATTCCCACCAGTAAGCAAATACTCCGAACCCCCCGGGGAGTCCAGGCGTTAATTCAAGATAACCGTTTGGAGAACCCTCCGCCCAAAGGCCGCATCCGCTGAGGCCAAGGAAGTGAGTCTATAGTGTCGGGCAAAGGTATGTACTGACGCCCACGTGGCTTCCCTACATATTTCCTCTAGTGAAGCCCTACCTAGTAACACTGCATTAGCCACTGCATTCCTCACTGAATGTGCTACAACCCCCTGTGGGGACGGGCATCCCCCTGAGCCTTGTAGGCTTCCGTGACGCATGCCTTAAGCCAGTAAGAAAGGGAAGATTTGCTCACTCTCTTGCCGCTATTTTTACTGACAAAGTTAACAAAAAGGGAAGAAACTGACGTAAAGGGATGGGTTCTATTAAGGTAAATTTTGACAGCCCTTCTAACACCTAAATTATGCCACAACTTCTCCCTCTGGTGTTGGGGATTGGGACAAAAGCAAGGTAGAACCAGCTCTTGTTCCCTATGAAAAATTGAATTTGCCTTCAGGCGGAATGACAGGTCCGGGCATAGGACCAGCTTATTCGGATGAAAAATACATAGCTCTGGATCAATCGATAGGGCCCTCAACTCTGAAACCCTGCGAGCAGAGGTAACCACCACTAAAACAAGAGTCTTAATGGACATAAGGAAAAGGGAAACCTTGCCCAATGGTTCGAAAGGATGTTTGGTCAGAGCGTCCAGAACAATATTAAGCCTCCACATAGGAAACCTGTGTCTTACTGGAGGGGAGAGGGCTTCGACCGCTCTAATGAACCTACTGACTAACGCATATGCGGAAATAGGAGGTAAGCCTGTGCAGCCAATGATGCTGGATAAGGTTGAGAGCTGTCGCTTGATGGTGTTTGCTTTAAGGCCTTTCTCCAGACCCCTTCCAGGTGACCTGCTTCCATCGGACGAAGGTGGCGTTGAGAACACCACTGAGTGAATTTGTCCCATGTTCTGCCATAGATCTTATTGGTCGACTCGTTCCTAGAGGACAACAAGATATCTAGAAGCAATCCGAAATACCCCATCGAGGCTAGTTGTCTCCGTTCAGCATCCAAGCCATGAGAGCCAGTTTCCTTACATTTGGATGGAACAGTGGACCTTGTGACAGTAGATCCAGCTATGTCAGGAGTCGGAGTGTTTGTAATGTCATCAGGTTCCGAATTTCCGAGAACCAGGGTCAACGCGGCCAGAACGATGCCACTAGAATGACCCGAGCCCTCTGGTGACAGATTTGTTGCAGTACCCTTGGTAGAATTGGGATGGGAGGAAAGGCGTACAGCAGACCTTTCAGTCAAGATAATGACAGGGCGTCTATCCCCACTGCCTGTGGGTCTTTTTGTCGCGACAGGAAGAGATGAACCTTGGCGTTGCTCCATGACGCAAACAGATCCATCACAGGCTTGCCGAATTTTTCTCCGATTAGATTGAACACTTTCGGGGAGTGAGACCATTCTCCCGGGTCTGTTACTCGACGGCTCAGCCAGTCCGCTATCGTGTTTATCTTCCCGGCAATGTGAATTGCCCTTATGGAACTTAGACGATTCTCCGCCCAGTTGAACAGTAGCATCGCTTCCTCCTCTTGGAGTGATCTTGGAGCACGACCCTCCCTGGTGATTTATGAATGCCATGGGCGTTGTGCTGTCCGTCTGAATCAGGAGGTGGGATCCCGTGATGTAATTGGCGAAGTGGAGAAGTGCCAACCTGACGGCCCTCAGTTCCAACCTGTTGATGTGCCAGACCCGTTCGTCTTTGTGCCACCTGCCTTGGGTCAATCCGAACTTGCAGTGTGCTCCCCACCCCCAGTTGCTTGCATCTGTTGTTATGGTTAACCTCACCGGGTCTCTCAGGGTTAGGCCCTTCTCCAGGTGTCTCAGGAAGGACCACCAGCTCAGCTGTTGCTTCAATTTGTTTGGCAATTTGATGCGGAGATGGGTGCTGTTCGCTATCTCCTCCTGATAGGGGCAGAGGAAAGCCTGTAGAGGCTGCAGGTGTAGTCTGGCCCACGCCACCATCTCCAAGCATGAGACCATAGTGCCTAGGACTTGTGCAAGGAACATGAAATCTGCTGACTCTTCTCTCCTGAGACGTGCCAGACGCGTCTGTATCTTGTCTGTTCTCTCTTCGGAGAGGAAGACCCGGTCCTGAATGGTATCCAGCTGGACTCCCAGATGTAGAATGGATGTGGGCAGGATCAGACAACTTTTCTCCCTGTTTATCAGAAAACCGTGGTCTTCCAAGCACCTGGATGTCCGGTGTAGATCGGCTAAGCCCTGCGCTTGCGACGGAGATCTCAAGAGAATGTCATCTAGATACGCATAGATGTGTATGCCCTGCATCCTCAACGCTGCTAGCACCTTCGTGAATACCCTCGGGGATGAGGAGAGTCTGAGGGGAGCGCCCAGAACTGGAAGTGTTGACCATTGACGGCGAATCTCAGGTATCTCTTGTGAGACGGCTGGATGGAGATGTGGAAGTAGGCTTCCCGGAGATCGACAGAGGTTAGACAGTCGCCGGGTTGAAGAGCCACTGTGATGGATTTCAGCGATTCCATTCTGAACTTCTGGTATCTGACCCTTATGTTGAGTGACTTGAGGTCTAGGATGGCCAGCACATCCCCATTTTTCTTTGGGACCGTGAAGAAAATGGAGGGGGTACCAGTTCTATGGCCCTTATATCCAGTAAGTGCTGAATTGCCTTCAGGGTCTTGCCCACTTTTATCGGATCCTTTGAGAGTGGTGATGGTAAGAACCGATCCCTTGGGGGAAAGAGGAATTCTATTGTGTGACCCTTGGCCACTGTCTCGAGCACCCACCAGTCCGAGGATGAGCGTGCCTACTGGTCTGCAAAGAGCTGTAGTCTTCCCCCGATGTAAGTCTCCGAACATCAAGGGGGCCACCTCCAGTCATGCTGCTTGGTATTTGACTTGGGCTGCTTCGTATTTGTGGGTTGCAGTCTCCTAGACTGGAACTGGTCGCCCCCTCTTCGGTTTCGCTGCCACCTGGGTTTGCCTGGGCGACAGTCCCTCTTCCAGTTTCCTCTGTGGTTTCAAGCGGAGGTTCTGGGATGAAAGGAGCTCTTGTTTGTGCCTTTTGTGGGAATCAGTGGTAGGGCCACCTTCTTTTCTGGTTTGGTGGTGAGGACGTTGTCCACAGCTTCACCTAATACTTTCTTACCCTGATATCTGGCTCCTGTCAGGACCGACTTGGATGGGAGGTCTGCCTTCCATGGGCAGAGCCAGACTGAGCGTCGAGCAACCACATTGGTTGCCATGGCTCTGGCGTTTAGCTGGACGGCATCCAGGGTTGCATCTGCTGAATAAGCCGCAGCCAGGGCCATCTTAAAACTGTCTTTCAGTTTTTTTCTTTTGACTTTTCGGGCAAGATCGCTGGCCCATAAGAAAACTGCCCTGCTAAAACTAGAAGCGGAAGTTGAAGCTTTAAGGACTAGTGAGGAGGCCTCTTAATTTTTCCTTAGGGCTATCTCCACCTTCCTATCAAGGGGATCTTTCGGGAACCCCTCCCCCTCCGATGGGAGGGCGGCTGACTTAGACAAATCTGCCACCCCTGCATCTACCTTGGGTAGTGTCATCAGTTCCTCCTGGGGAAGGGGAATAGTGTAAAATCTATTAATAAATTTGTGAGGTCCCTTAAACCTAGCAGAGTGCTCCCATTCCCCCTTAATGGTATCAATATAGAACTTGGCTAGAGGTAACTCTGGGTAAGGAGTGGATCCCCTAGGGAAGGCCCGCTTGTTCTCCGTAGGGGGCTCCTGCTGTTCGACTGGCTGAGCCGGTAGGGAAATGGCCAACTCCGCTGCCACCCTGGCGTGAAGCTTGCTAAACTGCTCTGCCTCAAAAAAACTCTCCCCCCTGCCGGCTCTTCCCCCACGTCCCCAGCCTCTGACTGAAGGTCCGAAAGCTCCCCATCCTCTTTGTCGGGAGGCGGGGGGAGGACCGTTGAGGGGGAAGGGGAGCTGCGCCTAGTGGCTTTAGCCCTGCGCCCCTTGCGTCTCCTGTCCCTCTTGGGGTGAGATGAGTTAGACCCCTTAGTCCCTCTTCTCCTGTAGGTCGAGCGGTGTCTTGGGGGGGAGGAAGATGATGAGCCAGAGAAGGAAGAGGAGGATGAGCTCCTAGTGGAGGAGGAACCCAAGGATTCCTCAGGTCTCCTCTTCCTGCCCCTGCCTTTCAGAGGAGAGGCTCCCTCTGATTGGGGGGAGGATCTCTCCTCCTGGGTGCTGCCTCCTCTACCCGCCTCCCACGAGGGAGAGGAGCTAGCTATCCCCTGAACGGGGGTACCCTCTCTAGGGGTGGGACGGGCAGAGGGAGAGCCGCCTCCCTTGAGAGACTCAAAGAGGTGGGATGAGTCTATGACTGTTGCCCCAGCCAGAGGAGCATGGCTTCTGGAACCTTTGCCGGGTGGCAGGGTCTAAACCCCGGCCCCGGGCCAGCTCCCGGTTCACTCACCCCCTCCTGGGATTCGCTTGGGCCGAGATCGGCCCCACTGGAGTGGGGGAGCACTCCCGCGCCTGCTTCTCCTGGCTCCCTGTTGCTGGGAGGAGGGTGAACCCATGTCCCAGCGCGTTGGGTTCCCGGCTCTCCCCGCGATGGCAAAGCGCAGGAAAAAGGAAGTGGGCAGCGCTCTGCACGCCTAAATGCCCTGCCGCAGCTCTACTTCCCGCAAGCTCCACAGCCGCTGGGGAGGAGTGGCTCCAAGTGCGACAGCTCCCCCCGTTAATGGGGCCCTCACAAGCTTCAAGGTAGATGAGGGGGGAGGGGGAGACACGGGGGAAGCCCCCTCCCCGATCCCCTACCAGCGGCTCAGCCCTGCCCCCGGAGGGTGGGTTAGAGGGAAGCAGGCCCCCAAGACAGTTAGCAAAAGAAAAAAGAAGAGTTCAGTTCAAAGAAAAGAAAAAAAACCTAAGGCCTATGCTCCCAAAGAGGGAGCCACGATCCTGCTTCCTACCCTTAGCAAGGCAGGAACAGAACTGGGGTCACATGGTGGGCTGTGCCTCTCCCACGGGATGCGGCTGTCAATCAAATTGATCCTGCCTATCCAAAGGAAGGAGGGACACATCCCATCAGTGAAGACCAACTGTCCTGGGAGAAGGGGAGAAGCTCCTATTCACTTTTATGATCAAGTCTACATTGGTCCTTTTACCAATAGACAGACTGTGGCCCCAATCTAATGTGGGTGCTGCGCCTCCTGACCATGCCACAGCCTAGCCTCTTCCTCTGCCAGATGGTAGTCGCACTTAGGGGGCGGCAACGGCTTTCCCCTTCGGCAACATGCACATTCAGACATGGTAACTTTGGTCTGCACACACGTACCACAGATTGGGGCCTATGGGTGTTTTCAGACGTTACGAGATCACAGTCAACCACAGTGAACCACACACAACCCCGTAGCGGGGCCAAAGGGCCCTGAAAGTCTGTTTGGCGGTCGCCAGATGTTCACCACAGATAATCCCCAGCAGGGGACAAAACTAACCACCCTTCCGGAGGTCCGGCCCAGACCATCTCTGAAAGGGTGGTCAAAGCAATTCCCACCGGGAAACAACAAAACGTAACGACTGAACAGCAACTACCAGCCGGAAGCAATCAAAACGATTCCCAGCCAGGGACAAAGTACGCAGCGTCGCTGCCAGGCAATGAGCAACACCACAGGCTGGGGAGGGAGATTTAAAGGGCACCTGGCAGCAGGGGGACATGGCAGGATGGATCCAGGTGGAAGGGAGAGGAGAGCGGAGGGCGAGCGAGCAAGGGAGGAGTAGGAGGAGGAGGCAGTGGAGGAGGCACATGGAGGCGGTGGAGGGAGAGCAGCAGCAGCAGTAGGGACAGGCCTCCCCAGAGCCAGCAACCGGGTCGAGGCACCCCGGAAATAGATAAGGGGAGCGATTGGGGGGGAGCAACGGCACAGGGGCACCAAGGGGGGTGGGTGGGCCGGCAGGGAGGGGAAAGGCCGCGGGGCCGAGGTAAACCGGCAACCAACCGCCCCCCCCTTACGACCCACAGACATGTAAACGGGCCCGGGAGCCCGAGCCCCCGGAGGCGACGGGCGGAGGGCATGCAGAGGAGGAGGGCCCACACGGGAGAAGGCTGTACCACCGAGGGGGGCACAGGGAAACCCAGGACTTCATCAGGATCTGGGGAACCCTGGAGCACCAGCTGGAGCTAGCGGTGAACCAGAGGAATGAGCACGTGTACCAGGAGATCGTGTGGGACATGGAGGCGACGAGGCACCACAGGACAGTGGCCCAGTGCCGCTCAAAGGTGAAGGAGCTCAAGAGAGGGGGTACAAGGCCATCAAGGACAA
The DNA here is from genome assembly GCA_003113815.1 of Sphenodon punctatus. Lineage (NCBI taxonomy): Eukaryota > Metazoa > Chordata > Lepidosauria > Sphenodontia > Sphenodontidae > Sphenodon > Sphenodon punctatus. The sequence continues at coordinate 2,535,368 of QEPC01001717.1, read as the reverse complement.
CAACCGGCGGTCTGGGCATGGAGCCCGGACCGCCCCCTACTATGACACCCTGGACCGCATCCTCCACATGAAGGGGTCCATAGTCGCCCTACGCCTCGTGGGGAGCACCGTGGTCCAGGGCAGGAAACGGGTCGATGTACCCTCTCCCTTCGTCGTCCCGCTAGAAGGCACCGGCTCCAGGGGTCCCACCCCCCAGGAGGAACGTCCCAGGACCTCGGGGAGCAGCAGGCCCCCCTTGCGCACCAGCCCAAAGAGCCCTCAGCCGATGTTCATACCAGGAGGAGCCGAGGCCGGCACACCAGTCACCCTCAGCCACGGGACGCAAGGGGACCCCAGTAACACTGAGGGACCAGCCTCGGAGGGCTCCAATACCAACACCGAGGGTAAGCAAGTGGGTGGGATGGGAAACGGACCGGAGATGACAGTCCAAGGGAGGGAGGAGGGCTCACTGACCACTGGGCCACCCCCAGCAACCCCAGACCACGGAAAGGAGGCCCGGGGGCTTCCAGGGGACACATTCAGCCTACCCCTTCCCATATCCTCACAGGTCACGGCACGCCCCAGCAGGGGGACAGCGGCGAGCAGCCCCAAAAGCAGCCAGAGGTTCCAGGTGAGGCAATTCGGCAAGTGGGGGGAGAGGAGGCCGGGGGAGCCCAGGCGGGGGACCTGCCCATGTGGTGCATGGGAGGAGGGCCGGGGCGCAGGGGAACGCTGGGGGAGGGCACCGGCCGGCCACCTGAAGGGGGGGCCAACATGACCCCCCCAGGCATGGGATGGGGGGCGGGCGGCAACAGGGCAACCCACTGGGTCCTAGCAAGCCAGTCCCGTACCCCCGGCGCAGCAGATGACGGAGCACCGTGCACGGGTATGGCGCCGGAGGGAGGAGCAGGCGGAGGACATAGTCCGCACCACCACCAAGCAGGGCGAGCAGATGATAGCAGCCAGCAACTGCATGGAAGCGGCCACCGAAAGGGCCATGCAGCAAGCGGAGGCAAGGGACCAGAGGCTGCAGGTAGAAGTGCGCCTCGAACAGAGGTGGGAGCGCCGGGAGCACAACAGGCAGGTGGAGGTGTTTGGGCGGTTGGAACAGGCCATTGACCGGATGGTGAGGGAGCACTCTGCCAAGATGGACCGGTCCCATGACATTGGCACCTTGCTACTGCTGCACGCAGGGACCATGAGCGCCTACGTGATGGCCGCTGCGCCGCCGGGCCGCTTGGATGACCCCACCACCACCACCCCAGCTGCACGCATGCCCACAGGGCCCGTGCATCTGCCTACTGGTCCCTGTAGGCCTCCGGAGGGAGCAGCCACCCAGGGGGGCCCCTCCGGGCCCGGGTCCACTCTCCTTCCCAACAACGCCTGTCCCTCAGGACACCGAGGCATCCCAGGACACTGTCAGGGACACGGACAGCGGGGGGGAGGGGAGCTCCGGGTAGTCGAGGGTAGCCCCATCGGTCTCGCACACATTGTGCAGCACACAGCAGGCTCTGATCACCAGGGCCGATGTCTCCACCGTGTAGTCCAGCCAACCCGCGAGGAACCTCCAGCGCTGCTTGAGGGCCCCGAAGGCCCTCTTGACCACGGTCCTGCTTGCACACAGGCAGGTATTGTACAGCGCCTCCACAGGGTTCCTGGCGACCAGGTATGCCTTCATCAGCCACCAGGTGAGTGGATAGGCCGGGTCCCCCAGGATGCATGGGGGCATCAGCACTCCCTCGATCCGGGTCATCCCCATGTCCGCAAAGTCCCCGCGGTACATCCGGGCATAGAAGGGAGAGATGGTCATGATCCAGGCATTGTGGCTGCGCCCAGAGTGGCCCGTGTAAAGGTCTATGAACCATCTGCGGTGGTCCACAGCCACCTGCAGCTGCAGGGACTGGGAGTGGTACCCGTGTCGGTTGACATATTCTGCGGCCTCCCCATCGGATGGGCGGAGGATCTCGATGTGGGTGCCATCCACGGCGCCCATGCAGTTGGGGAATCCTCCAGCCGCGAAGCCGGCCATCACGGCCTCCTGGTCCATCAGTTGGATCACTCGGTCCAGGAGCATGCCCTCCACCACCTCGCAGATGTCTCACAGGATCCTGGCAACGATGCTCACCCCAATGCCGAAGTGCTGTGAGACGGGTCGGCAGGAGTCGGGCGTTGCTAGGGCCCAGACCCTGATGGCCACCAGCTGGACCATGGGAATGGGGGCCCACATAGGGGTGTGCTGCCGCTCCAGCCAGGGCGTCAACAGCTCCGCGAGTCGCAGGAGGGTGTGACTGTCCATCCACCACCCCCTGTGCCCGCTCCATGACCCATACTCACCGGGCAATGGCCATAGCGAGCAGGGCTGCACGCCCCATGGTCTCCCTCCGCCACTGGAGTTGGTTGGCCGCCATGCGAAGCACAGCGGCCCATTCCCGGGCACGGATGAGGGCCTGTCGGGCCGTTCCTGACACCCGCTGGGCCCTGAGGCGGGCCAGGGAGCGCCTGCACCTGTGGTGGGCTCACCGGACTCTAGCAGCACTCCTGGCCATACACACCCACAGCCGGGCGGCCAGGTGCACCTCTGTGGTCTGGTTGCACAAGAGGTCCATGTGGGAGCAGTGTACCACTCTGCGCAGACTGCTAGGTGCATCCTGCAGCTGCCCAACCGTCCCAGCTCTATGGTGAACGGTGCCCTGGGTGGGTTGCAGCTGCAACCGTTATAGGCTGGGGCATATGTCGCCCCACCCCCAGGTCACGACCTGGCAGGGGGGCCCGGGTCACCTCTGCCCGCCCCCCCAGCCAGCTGGCCCAGCTCCTGCAGGGTGACTGGGGCGGGGCTGCAGTGGGCGCCCCATTGCGCACACCTGCGGTCCCTGCACGGGGCCTGGCGCATGATCCAGCCTGCGCCCGGGTGTGCGGGCAGCAGCTGCATTCCTGCTGTCATCACCTCCCACGTCTCTGTGTTGGCTGCCTGTTGACCTCACTGCCCTGATTAGTGTGTAAGCTGTCTTGTATGTGTGTTTGGTTCCAGCAGCTGGGCTGGGTCTGCACCCCATGCCTCGCTCGTTTGCCGTGCCATGTTGCGGCCTGTGGCCTTATTGCTTGGCCTTGGAACTCCCCTGCTTCCCTTCCCGTTCCTCCAGGGATTGTGAGGCCCCTCTTTCCTTGCAGTTAGTATCAGGCGCTTGCTGGACCATGGCTGGCTGCACTTCCCCAGGGCTCGTGGGCCCCACAACAGCTGGAACTTTTGTGAGACCATGGTCCTGTGTGACCTGTAGCATTCCCCAGCTGTACAATTGCTCCTGAGCTGCCCAGACAGCCTCACAGGTGTCTATGCGACTCTGAGCTCCGGCCTGCGCTAATTTGGCTATGAGGCGAGCTCCTGCGATTGCCGGCTGCATGCAGAGACGCTGGGCCTGCGTCCCTTTCCCAACGGGCGCATCCCGGAGAGGAGGTGCTCGCATGTGGGGTGGTCCGCGGCGGAGACCGTGACTGCTCTCTCTGTGTGCAGCCTGGCCGCATACATGGCCTGTCTGGTGGAGGGGGGCCCTGCGCTGGCCGTGTACTTCTTTGGCTGTGTTCACGGGGCCCGTGGGTACCAGCGGTCACATGGGGCTGTCTATCACCGCCTGTTGGAGCTCAGTCACCTTCCGTGGCCCCCAGCTGCTGACTATAGCTTGTTGGAGCCCACCGGGGCGGAGCTGACGGCGCTGGCTGGTGTGTGGTCCCATTCTGATGTGCAGGTGGGGCTTGCCATGCAGGATCCCTTCGAGGCGTACTACCTCATCGCCCATGACATGTCAGCTCTGGGATACTGTCAGGGCATGCTCCAGTGGCCCCACTACATGCACCTGGTGGGCCACCCGGCCCTGGACCCCTTCGTGGCCCCCTGCAGCTGGCTGTGAGGCCCCCTGTGCCTTCTGGGCCCTGGATGCTGGCCCCGCTGTGAGCTCCCGCCTCTGCCTTGACACCGTGGGTCGCTGCCCGATTCCTCCATCATGTCCCAGGCGTGCTGCTGTGCTGGTTGGTTCCTGGGGTTCTGCTGGCCCTGCCTGTGCCTCTGGGCCCCCTCCACAGTCCCCCCCTGTCCACCTCTGCAACCGGTGTTCCCCTCCGTGGCTGCCTTCTCCTGTGGCTGTGTCCTGATCTCTGAGCCGGCACCTAGTACCCCGGGTGCTGCTGTCCTTCATAGTCCATCCGCCCTCCCTCCTGTGCCCGTGGCCCCACCCCACCCCCTGGGTTGAATCTGTGACCGTGGGGTTCTGGGCCCCCAGACTGCACCTCCTGGCCGTTGTCCTCCCGGGTGGGGAGGGGTGTTGGACCACCTGCTCTGCTCTTCGGCTCCAGCTCGCCTCCATTCCATTTATCGCACCCTCGCTGGCATGTGGGGTCCCTGACAGCCTCCTGGACTGTTCCTGGGTGGCTCCCTGGTCCGGGTGGCCTCCCCCCGTGCCTGTGCTCTGCCCCTGAGGGGTCACCCTGTGCCAGGGCTGCCTGTGTAGCTGTGGTGTTGCCCGTGCAGCCTGTGCTGTTGTCGGGGTTCTGGCTGCCATTCCCTGTATCCTGCCCTGCCCCTGGGCTGATCTCCCCTGCTTCCCTGGCCCCGGGTCCCCCGTCCCCCCTCTGCCCCTTGTGCCATGTGTGTTGGCCATTCCACCGCTTTTCCCCTTCCCTTCCTTTCCCATGCGGGTGTGTATGCGCCCGGGTGTGTATTTGTGCTGTGTGTTCCGCTGTGACCTCATTTTCTCCGTGCCTGTTGTGTGTACCACCTCGGCCGCTCTTCTCCCTCCTCCTCCTCCCCCTCCCTTCCCGTTTCCCTGGTGTGGGCATTTCCTTTTGGCCCTTCTGGCTTCGCCCTCTGTCAGCCATGTCTGCCTCCCACCCCTCCCCGGTGCCTTCCGGGTGTTTTGACCACGGCCTGGAATTGGCATCACGTCTGTTGCACTGCCCCAGGCCGTGGTCTGTCGGCCCGATTCCCTGCCGTGGTCCCGATCCCGTCACATCTGTTCGGGGCCTTCCTGGACCACGGGGGGAGGTTGGTTGGCTTGCCACTGCTGGTGATCCACTGTGGTGAATCAGGGGCCCGTAACGTCTGAAATCACCCTATATCTAGACTGAGTACAGCAAGATTGAGAACAGCAATAGAACAGCAAACTAGCACATAAGTGACTCATGTTGTGGCAATGCACAAACATACTGCTTAACAGGGGCATCTCATCTATAAGGGTCAATGGGGTACAGCCTTACTAGCAAATCCTGCTCCATTAGTCCTTATAGATGAACTGCAGGTGCTTACTTGCCCCAGCCCCACAGCAGTACTTCATAGAGCTCCCTGTCTGGAACTCATTCAGGGTAGCCCCGGGCAGCACTGGACAGGCCCATACTGCACCTTTGTACCAGCTCTGCACAGCAGGGACTCCTGTACTGTTGTGGAGCATGGCCAAAGCCACTGTAAATCAGCTCCAGTACAGCAAATGATTGAGTTACAGTTACTGAAATTCGGTGCAACGTGTGCGTTTTAATTTTTTTGAAAATCTCTTCTAAAATCAAACGTGAGAACATTCTACCATACTTCATTGTCTCCCTGTACAGAACGATCATTTTCTTCTCAGCAACTTGATCTGCAAAGTTGTGATTTCAATTAAATATTTGACCATGTGGTATAATTGAGGTGGGCTGCAGTCCAAGATTCTCTTTTTTACCATCTCTTACCTACTCAAACATGCACTTAAAGAACAGGTCAGATCTCAGAAGTGATCTCCACTTAATAGCAAAGAGTTCTAATATTGTATATCTGCAGTCGCTGTGGACTTTCTGCTGTGTGCTTTAGAGCTTTCTACATTAATAGTGTTGCTTCAGTGTGTATATTTACAGTGTTGGATCTTGTGTCCCAAAATGGTTCTTGTCACTTTAAATGTTAGTGCGTCTGCCAGTACAGCACTGGAAGTGAAACAATAGCAACAGCCCTGGCATGCTGGACTAATACAGCAACTTGTTCTCTGCAGTTTATTACACATGACCTTTTCAGGTACAGAATGAGCATGTCCAATTTTCATGTTCTATTTGAGTGAAGGAGCAAAAATCCCCAACAAGGCTTTCATTTCGAGAGATGAACTGACACAGTTTTTATGATTTTTCCAGGCTGATTTAAAAAGAGAGATATTTATTATGGGTAAGCCTCCTCGTAGCCCTGTGATGACGAGGAGATCCTGCAACTCACCTGTCAGAGGTCACAGCTATTCACATAGGGTATGGTACTGAATGCCCAGTGTGTGATGCCAGCATTCCCCTAGCATAAGGAATTTAGTATCTAGTTCTTTGCTTTCAACAAGTATGTTTGAATACCATAAACATGTAGTGTCTCATTCCTATTATGCTGTAATGATGCTCTTAAAACTACAGAAGTGATCTGAGTGAAACTGCTGTGAAAATCAACGTGTGCAGCTTATCTTACAGATCTATTTGTGTATTGCAAATCCACAATATTTCAAGTGTTTACAAAGCAGACATAAAAAAAAAAAAACTTCCACGCAATTTAATCTGTTTTATATTTTATGAATGGCTCCTCTTGTTTCAAAGCATTTCCAAATTGAAATGATCATTTTCAATCGCTAAAAGTCGAGAATTAATTGCATGTCTTGTGTGTTTCACACTGTTGAATTCCAGCTGTTCCTTGTTGTTTTATGAAATGCATGTTGCTTTTTTCAAAATATTTTGTTGCTATAGCAATGCGCACTACAGTCACATGATACCATGCTTTCTCCCAGCACTGCTTCAGAACCATCATTCCTACCAGCCTTTCACTTCATATTAGCCTATAACTGCATCCGTTTTAATGTAAAGGTCAGTTTATTTGCAGTGTTATCAAGTATTTGGCTCATACTATGTAACTTTAAAAATGTGATTTTAAATAAAACTGTAGCTTATGTTTATGCATTTTTTATTAGGGCCATAATATTTCAGATATCTGTATCTTAACATGGAGTATACTGTGTCTCAAAGGCATTTGAGGTCACATTCGGTTCATAGAGTTGACAGTAGTATGGATGATGGGGCAATGGAGGCCCTCCCATGCAGCTAATCTTTCACATTTTATGTTGGTTGTCTTCTCTCTCTGGTCTTTACGTCTTTTCCCAAAGTGACTCAAGTTCCAGTGCTGGGCTCCTTGTTTCACACCAATCTGGCAAATCCACACATATCATTAACATTTCCTCTATAATTGACAGTAGGATATGGTTAAAGGTCCATGATCGTTTGTGGATCACAGCTAAGATGTATTAAGGACAAGCAACCACCAAACCTGGTGGTAGAGCAGCTTTGTCATTTCCTGCTAGGATGCAAATTGAGGGACAGCTTTGACTTCCAGTAAAGTAAATGAAAGCAGACTGAGGTCAGGGGTGGGAACCACTGGCCTAGGGTCCAAACTAGTTTTAATTTGGCCCCTTTTCAATTCCTGGATCTGGCCCCTGGATCCATTTCAGTGCTCCCAAGCACTGAAAGAGTGAGCTCAGGGTAAAAGGCATGCACACAAAGATAAGGGACAGATCCGTAGAACAGATCTGTGACCTGGACCCGCCTCTTCCTGAGTGCATCCCCTTAAGCACTCCCGCCTCCAACTTGTATGTGGCCCTTGGAACTTGTACTAATTTTCAAAGGGGCCCTTGGGAAGCAAAAGCTTCCTCATCCCTGATTTAGGTCCTATATTATTCTGCAGGCCATCAGACAAGCTAGCAGTATACATTGCTATACTGGACAACGTATTTAAATACACTATATGGTTCTAATTTCCAGAATTATGCACACCCAGTCTCATTTTGTTACGACAACTATGGATAATTACTCTATCTGCTGATACAACTGCAGTAACTATACATGCAAATCAGATGCGTAATTGCGTGTGCTTTTTGTGTACGTAGTTACTGTGCACTTTTTGAAACTAAGAACCTAGATCTTTTAAAACAGCAACATAGTTTATTAAACTAAGCATTAGATTGGAAACATGTTACTCTTAACAACTTCCATAACCCCAGACACTCTAGTATATGAGAACTTGGGTATCTTGGGTTCTAATCTCAACTCTAGTAGTAACTTCATAGGAATTAGGGGCTGCTTCGACTTAGTGTCTCAGTTTCCCACCTGTGAAATGGAGATACAAATCTTCCTTTTAAGGAGTAGTATGATGGCTTTTATTACTTTTTGTCTCTCTCTTTGAGCATGAAAAGCATTATGTGACTGCTAAATAATATAATTTCTACTTAGGTTTAACTCACACTCTACATCAATTTTTTGAGAATGAATTTTATATTAAGTTTTGGATAAATATACTCTCTGTGTAATGAATTGAAGAAAGAACTGTTAGAATAAAAGTGATGTATTACTTCAGTCATTTCTTCCTCTTTTGGCTCTTGTCTAAGGCATGTAATCATTTCTTGTATTACTTTTCTTGTTTGGGAGAAAAGCCTCACTGGATATTTAAGAGAACTGTACTATTCAAGTTGCAGTTAAGGACTTGAGGGAGGATGGGGAGAGCATAGGTCAGGAGAGCAAAGTTGCATCCAGTCCAAATAATCTTCCTACTAAACAGTCATCCCGTATTCTCTGCTGATATGCAAGATCTTGATGGAAGTCAGATATATTGTTTGTTTGTTTTTTGCATTTTTCAACATTAGGGATGGCAAAGGCTTTTACTTAAGAGTTTTTAATAGACAGGATTTATACCAGAATAGAAGTCATAGGGCCAAGGCACACATACTGTGTAAATAGAGCATATTTTTGATGGTCTGAGCAATAAACTAGGTGTACTAATTTAAAAGAAGCTTTACTGAGAAAAAGACTGTATGACAACATATAGTTCTAACATGGGGAAAGTACAATAATTATAGATTACATTTAACAATCTTTCATAGTGGCTCAGCCCTTTAAGTTTTAGCATTGGCCATTTTCACCGAGACGCCCTTCCCCCCCACCCCCCGCACATGTGTGTGGGAGAGAGGGGCGCGCATGCGAACACTGCAGCAGGTGCAGGGCCGATTGTTGGGCGCTCATGGGAACGCTATGGGTGGTGAGTGGGGAGGTGTGCGTGCTCCCGCACTCCACTCATCACCCACGCATGGAGCAACAGGCACCAAAGCCTGATGCCCCATGTGTGGAGGTGGGTGGGGTCCATGAGGAACACACCCCCACAAACCGTCCACCCATCCCCCCCATGCACCCATTAGAAAAGGGCCTAAGTTTCATTCTAATACATCGTGTTGCCAATTGTTTATTATTTTTACATTAGGATTTCTAGACTGGCCACAGGCACACTGCAAAATACTACAGAGGCCGTATTCCTAGAAAAGATGAGGGAAATTGCCTCAAATCATAAGAATCATAAGATTCTTATTTATCTTTTTAAAAAGGAGCATCTCCTCTGAAGCGCTTACCTTGAGCTGTTTAGCTTTGACTTTGCTACTAAACTTGGACTTAAATGCAGCTGTTGCTAATGTATCGACAGCCTTGATGATCACACAACTTTATGATCACACTATAAAGTTTTTCATGTTACTGAGAATGTAAATTTTGAATACTACAGTTTTTTTCTTGGATTCCCCTGTCCGAGCACTTTTTCTTAGATGGACACTATATTGAATGTGTTAGGCCGAAAGTTTTATAGCCTTCAAAAGCGGTGTTTGGCCTATTCACAATATCAAGTTGTTATCGTCAAATACAGTACATCCTTTCTATAACAGGCCTCTTGGGATGTAAGCCTTTTGTTTATTATGCTTAAGGGTTTGTAATAGCAAATGTATACGTACAGCACTGTAAGAAGGGAGAGAAGGCATTGCCAGGTTTGTTATAGCCAACGATCTGCTAAAACCCAAGACATTATAGTCAGGGTACGCTGTATCATTAATTTTTTTTTTAAAAAGAGGGAGGGGGAGTTATTTGCTTTACAAATCTATATTTTTTTCTACTACGCAATAACCAGTCATTACTTCATTCTACTCTGTGATTTTAAGAATACACATCTGCATAACATTTTTCAAGACTGCCTTTCTGTTGTTCCTGTGTGAAGGCAGGATAATGAAAATTGAGAGACTTTGGCTGCATTCACACCTGACAGTGACAGTGCCCCCATGGGCCAAAGGCGCGGTGGGGGAAAAGGAGGCGGAAGCCAGAAGTACCGCCGCTCAAAATCAAGCCCTGTCATTCGCAAGTAAAGTCACGGCAGAACCCCATTTGCACTGGCGGTACTTCCAGCTTCCACCTCTTTTCCCCCGCTGTGTCTTTGGCTTGCGGCAGCACCGCCGTCACAGCACCATCAGGTGTGAATACAGCCTCTCTTTTTGAGCATTTCCACTCAAGTGTGCTTGAGTATTTTCAGAGAGACGCAGGGCTGCTCATCCCTGGAGCTGCTCTGGGGTTGCACCCCACATCGGTCTGTTCCCAGCCCTGCCAGGGTCTGGATCAGATGGACTTGGTGGGTTCCCTGGTTCACCAGCATGACTGCCCCCCCCCCCCCCCCACAGAGTTGCGGGCTACAGCGTCCACAATGCTATGGTGTTGCCCGGGACAACGGCCAACTGGAAGCAGAGCAGCAGCCTGTGTCCATACATAGATGGGCCGCTGTTCTGCTTCAGGCCGGTGTCCCGTGTTTGGCCAGCCTACTCTACGGGCGGCACTCCCGTAGAGTAGGCTGTCCAACTTAGGATGTTCCAAAGTGCAGCTGATGGGGCTGTCCCTGCTCCATCTGCACACCATGCCTTTAGATGGACAGGCCACTTGGGCTGAAGTAGGCTAGTGCAGGTAGTACCATAGCAGCCTGTCAATATAAAACCACCCATTAAGTCAGATTAAGTTTGAATTACAGCATTACAGGAAACTTGTTACTAACAGATCTGTCTGTCATATTAAGAGCTAACATAGACATTATTTATGTAATGACTGTATTGTTTGCTAACTGAACCTTCCTATTAATCTTCAAGAGTAACAAAAAGCATGCAGATTGCTGTAGTCTAATCCAGAGAAAACAAGGCTTGGCCAAAAGTAGCAAGGTGTCTATCACCAAAAACTCAAAACCACACAACTTATCATACAAGGGATGGGGAAAGGTTAATGTCACCACATGCGTTGGGCATATAAGTACATTTCCAGACCAAACTGCTTTGGTAAGGAGATGCCAGTTTCAAGAATGAATGACGTAAGCACAATAATAATTGACTGCTTCCCTTTTCTAAATACTTTAATTTTTTCTGGACTGAATGTATTTAGAGAAATAAAAACAATTTTTTTTTTCCAACTAGCTGATAGCATGATGTAGGGTTCTGAGTTTTCTTAGAAGTTAAATTTTATCATTTTTAAAAATTATTTTATAATGACCGGTAATGATATGTAGTTTAAAAAGATAACTGTTTTCCAAGATTGTTATTTTAACTGTACTGGAAAAATCTACCAATTTTCCCCTTAAGTATTTTGCTGTTTTCTCTACAAATTAGATTTTTTTTTTCACTCCCCTTTGAGAGGAGGTAATTACAGTGTAGCATGTAGTGCCTGCTACTTGGATATTTGTGTGTGTACTGTAAAGAAGAATGTTGTTTGTCTAAGGAATGGCTGTTTATATGATTCCTCCTCCCCCCCCCCCCCCCCCCCGCTTGCCGGAGGTCCTATTCCAGGCAGTTGAGTGTATAGCATCATTCATCCTCCTGCATTTGAATTGTATGGTATCTCCATCCCTGCAATGCTAGTGACATCTGAAAAAAGCAAAGGGGCTAAACTTTGACCTTTTTCTTCAGCATGAAAAGATTAGACTATGGATAAATTAGAAACTTTCCTGGGTTTTTTTTTTAATTTATTTTTTATTTAATCTCACCATGTCCTTCAAAATATTCTAGTCCTTGAATATTGCAAAAGTTCTAGTGTTTGCTCTGGTCCTTTATGTCTTAAAAACAATCCTACAACAACACACAATATGAAATGTCAAGAAATTATATACCAACATCCAACCTATACTTAAATTAGTAACAATTTAAATCTTTATTACATTTCATATCATTTCATTACAGCCACAGCGCCCTGTGTTTGCTCATGAAAACATTCACGGTGGGGGGGAACCGTAAGTATACTTCTTATCTATTAAATATGAGATTTTGAAATGACACCTAAGGATGGGAAGCAATAATCTGCGTATCTTGAAACAGATCAGAAATGCACATGGAGGAATAGTGAGAAAATACACTTAGCCAAATGTAAGAAGATAACTCCCAATAATTCCCTGATGGTGAAACCACAAATGAAGTATGAAAGCATGCCACCTCACAAATGAGGATAAATGTATTGCAGTATGTAGGCATTAATTACAAAATGCCTACATTGCTGTATGTTTTATGCTAAAACTTTATATATTTTAAGGACAATTTCATGGCCATTTAGTCATTCTATTACTTTTAGACTTCTTGTGAAGACTGTGTTACAAAGATCTGGTTTTTGGTTTTTTTTAATGTGTTTATTTGTTACCATAACCATGAATTTGCTGTAAAATATTCAGGAACAGTTCTGAAACTGATTTCCTAAGGGATCCCTTAGGGTTAGAAGAACAAATAAAATGCAGAAGGCAGATGAGGCTGATAACAAGAGTGCAACATACCAACGTATAGGGGCCATTTGCACATGATAAACCATGGTATCTAGGCATAATTATAGACCACGATAAAGCCTAGAGTGTTGTGGTTTTTAATTTACTAATTTTTCCCATAGTAAAAGTCAATTATTGAAAGATACAAATAAATCTGAGCTACTAAAATAATATTTTTGTGAATTCTTGCCATTAGCAGTAGAACAGATTGATGTGTATACAGAAGAATAATATTATGAATTTTAATCACATCATAAGTAATGTTCTTACCTCCTGTCTCAACTTCCTCTGCTCCAATTCTTCCCTTGGACCTCTCCAATCTGGCTTCCATCCTCCCCACTCTACTGAGACTGCTCTCATCAAAATCATGAACTATCTCCTTGTAGCCATGTCTAAGGACCTATGTTCTCTCCTCATCCTGAGAGACATTTCCATGCTGCATTTGATGCTGTTGACCACCCCTCATGCTGGATTCTATTCACCCTCTGAGTCTTCAGGGCTCAGTCCTCAATTGGCTCTCTTCCTACCTCTCAGACTTCTCCTTCAATGTCTCTCTTGCTGGCATCTCCTTCCCCTTTCAGAGTTCCCCAGGGCTCTGTCCTGGGCCCTCTTCTATTTTCCTTTATAAGTTGTCACTTGGCAAACTCAGTGAATCACATAGCTTGCAAAGCCATCTGTATGGTGATGATCAGGGATCCTAGTTTTCAGTGACAATTTTTTTTTGAAATTCTCTGATTAAAAAACAAACAAACAAAATCTCTGTTGTTCTGTGATTAAACGTAAATGCTAGTTGACTTTCCCTTACCACAATATATATATATATATATATATATTTGATTTATTGGGTGTGACACTAGGTCATAGCCAAAAAACAACAAACAATAACGCCTCGAACATTAAGAGCAAGAAGAGGCAAATGACATAAAATTCCATATAAGAACAATAGAATATACATAAAGAAAAAGGAATTAATTCACAAATACACAATAATCTTCAAATATTAAAATAAAATGTAAAGCTAAATTAATAGCCCAACCATGTCATGACTCGGAATCTAAATGACAGTTTGAACTCAAGGAATCGATCGCGGGTACAAAAAACTTGAGCCAAGAATTATGCAGTGTTCATAGCAATCTGTGGCGTGGTGCAACTTAAGACGAGGCCCAAAAGAAAGGAATCCGCTCTCCCTGGGAATTTGGAAAGAAACAGGGCCAAAAATTTCTCCCTTAGCTTGTCATACAAGTGGCAGTGTAGCATAATGTGCCCCATGGTCTCTACTGCCAAATTATCAAATGGGCACAACCGGTCAACAAATGGGATCCCCTTGATACGCCCTTCCAGTACTCTTGAGGGAAAGGCGTTTACCTGGGCGCGAAAGATTAGACATTTCCCTCTTGGTGATATTTTAAACTTTAGGTATTCTGCCTTTTCTCCCACGTCTGGAGCGTAATCAAATCATATGAGGGGATTTATTGATCTTGGTCAGCTCTAGCTGCCTGTCAATATCCCTAGCCCTTTTAAGGACCTCCAAACAAACAGCAAGCGGTGTCTTATGTTCTAGATAAAGTGTTGATAGACCCATTTTTAATAATTGATTCTCCATAAGTTTAAGCCATGGGTTTTTTTAATTAATCCTCCCTAACGCATTTGAGCATCTCTGAACTCTGGGCGCTACTGAGTCAAGCCCAGAATTTAAGAGCCAGCTCAGATGCTACCAGATGCCAACTCCTTTGACCTAATTCCACTCTAATAGGAATTCAACTCTAATAGGAATTCCTTTGACCTAATTCCACTCTAAGAGGGTGTACCCCTCAGAGCCCCTACGAGGCACTGCAGAAACTTAGATTGAATTGTATTCAGACTTTGCGTGGAAAATGGGGCCCAAAGCTCAGCACCATAAAGGAGTTGAGCCCTAACTTTACTGTTGAAAACTTGAGTAGCTAGAGTAATAGCGCTCCTCCCCATCCTTACAAAGAATTGTTGAATGGTAAGGGCTAAACCCTTCGAAGCCATATATAGGTATGAGTTAGAACACCACATTATATTGTAATATTTTCATTTTTATGCAATTTTGCAGCTACCCATCCCACCAACAGTCCAAAAAATAAAATAAAAATTGAGGTCTGTGGCGCCCCTCCCTCCTACAGCACATGCCTTTAGGTTGCTTCCCCTCCAGTGCCCTGCATTCACTGCCTGCTCCTTCCAGTCTGGTCCCAGACCGCTCTGCAACCAGAAAGGGAGACCATAACGAGGCTGGCATTTGGGGAAGCTGCGATGGGGCCAATTAGGCCCACGTTCTGTCCCCTCTACCCAAAGTCCAGAAGACCTGACCACCCCAGTTCATAGTTCCCCTGCCCCCGCAACCCACAAGAGGTCTGTGGCGCCCCTCCCAATGCAGAGCCCCAGCCTCTACACAGCACATGTTGCTTCCCCTCAGCTCCACTCTGCATCCTCGCTGTCCTGCACTTGATGTCTCCTCCTTCCAAACCTGAAAATGTTCTCTGAAATTCTCTGGAAAAAGCAAAATCTCTGGTTTTCTCTAGTTTTCCATCACAAAGAGAAAACTAGAAACCCTGGTGGTGATATCCAACTCTGTCTTTCCACTCCCACCATCTCCCCTCTCTGTGCAGTCTCATAACACTGTCTCTCCAACATCTCTATCTGGATGTCTCACTGACAAGTAGAGCTGAAACAAGATTTTACCAAAATGAGAAATCTCATCAAAATCCTGGTTCCCCAATACCATCTCTGTAAAATTGAGAACTTCTTGGAACTCAGTGATATCTCAACTGACATTTCATTTCTCAATTTACCAACTTTCTATTTACTGCTTTGGTGCCCATTTCAAATCCCAAGAGGTAATGCCAATGTAATGCTGCTTTTCTGGCACTCCATTTTCCCTTGTACTTTCTTGTCATTCATTGGCTAGCATGCAGATTTCTTTAGTAATCTGCAATCCAGTTGCAGATTGGTCAAAGCAAATGCAACAACATAGAACAACAATTCTGACTGAAGACACTGAAGTAGAGGTTAAAGGGTGGGCAAGCACAGTGATTGGTTGAGAAATGCAAAACCAACAAACCTGAAAGTAAAACAGCACCCTCGGCAATGCAGTAAGCAGTAAATGAACAAAGGTGGTACATGGTAAACAGTAAGCAGAAAGTCGATAAACTGGTATCTTGCGGTATTGTGAAAAATGAGAAATTTATTTATTTAATTAATTAATTAATTAAATTGTTATCCCACCCTTCCCTAAAAAAGGCACAGGGCAGCTCACAATATGTATAAAACATATTTTTTAAAAAACAAAATCCATAAACCCAGTAAAACAGTAAATTACAAAACTAAAAAATCCAACCCTCTCCCAACCCCCCACAAAAACCCACCCAATACCACCTCCCCATTTCCCACATCCAACATGCCCTCAACCATACTCCCAACCCGCTTCCCTATCCCTGCCTGCCAAATGCCTTTGCAAACAGGAAAGTCTTACACCGCCTCCGGAACATGCTCGGGCTCAATCGAACCTCCACGGGAATGGAGTTCCATAGGATCGGGGCAGCAGCTGAGAACACCTCCTTGCAAGCCCTCACCATATGAACAAGGCTAACAGATGGTACCCACGGCCAGGGTGGCGCTCCCAGCCGATCACAAGGGGTGCAATGGGGCATGGAAGGACAGGCGGTCTCTCAGATATGTGGGGCCCAGACCGTTTAGGGCAGGGGTGGGGAAACGTTTCTGTCCTGGGGGCCACACTTGATATTTGTCTGAGCTCCAAGGACCACATGGAGGTTGGGGGCAGGGGTGCTTAACATGTTTATTCAAGAAAAGGAAAGCCCGGATCATGAATCTGTGCTACGGAGCTGTCCCCTACCCTTGTGTGCATGCCTTCCTCTCTGCCCCATTATCATGAGCTCAGTTTTTCAGTGCTTATTTTATTTATTTTACAGGCTTTGTATCCCGCTCTTCCTGCCACAGGCGGCCCAGTAGGGAGTAGAGAATGGATCCAGACACTGGAAAGGGCCACTGTCATGGGATTAGGGTCTCACAACCCCACTCTAGGCTGTCATGACTCAGTTTCCTTGGCTTGCAGCTCCCACACTGGATCAGCTCTCTCTAGAATTGATTGAGCCTGTAACGGGTGAACCTTCTTATCACCTTTTCAGCCACAGAGTTTCCCAGCACAGACTCTTTCTCTCTAGGTTCACCTGTTGTAAACACAGAATTAACCCCAAACTGTGTCCCATCAATGTTAGCATTAGCAATTCCACTGGACCACACTAAGTTCAGTTAAAAGACGTTTAATGAATAAATCATGATTAAACATGCAGTACAAGATTATACTCAAGAGTGCAGAAATCAAAATAACATAACCAATAACGCATCCCTATCTGTACTTAGATGCTCCTAATTTAGGCTTACCCTAATCAAGGTCCAAGGGTATTTCAGTTCATGTTAGAGGTGGGACCCTGGGCCCATTACCGGCTACCGGATTTACCGGTTCGCAAAGAACCGGATTCCCGGATTAAATCCGGTATACCGGTACCGGTTTTATTTCATTGATTTCAATGGGGCACTGTGTCCCCATTGAAATCAATGAAATAAATTAATTCCTCCCCCCTCCCCCTCCCAGGCTGCG